>JAPDVR010000006.1:6278841-6568841 GCA_026230005.1 Gila orcuttii
TTTCTTAATTAATGTTAACAAAGATTAATAAATACTGTTGCAAATGTATTGTTTATTGTTAGTTAATGCATTTATAATATGAACTAATGGTTCATTATTATAAAGTAAAACTTAATTATATTATGCATGCAGATTTTATGACCTGAGATTAACTGACAAGGAAAATTTCCATGTTTTGGAAAAAATAGATAATTAAAAGGGTATACACTTTCTCTTATAAGTTAATTTAAATTCTAACTCAAAATATTTATTTCAAAAATATGAGTTGTGTAAGAAACAATAACATGTTGTGCAGTACATGCTACACATGTTGTGCAAGTACTGCAAGTTTCCTATTTGTCCAAACACATAAAAAGAAAAAATGCCTTGCCAAATGCTTTTTCAAGCGGATCAAAGTTATTTTGAATCCTTTGTGCATAATCTTAAAGTATGCAGTATCTTTTTTTACTATCCTATTAATGCAGGTTTCTCATTTTTATGATTAGCAGATGGATTTGGATTGGATACAGATGCCGTCTCTTTGGCAATGTTAGACACACGTTGTTCTTCCTCCCTAAAAAATTACTTCCAAAGGTTCATTGTATCCTGCCGCATGCACTTATTCATGCCAGGAAGGTTTAGGATCAATGTGAGAAGTTGAGATCGAGGAGAATTATCAGATTGTTCTGTAACGTCTTCAGTTCACTGAATGTACTCAAGTGGATAACTGCTTCATATGCTTCTTGTATATTAAAAAAAAATCAACAGGTGACACCTTGTTCTGTTCATTAATTACAGACGAAATTGTAATTATACCGTAGTCCATTTGAATCTGTGTGTGTGTGGTTGCAGTTTAAAATCTCGGCACCCACAATCATAAGGCCATTTGAGATGGTTTTTGATATTGGCGCCCTGGGGTTCACTCACAATTTTCTGTGATGTTAAACTCTCAATGCTTCAGATGGCCTGCAAAATAAGTTCATGTACTCCCATAGAGAGAGACAATCTTGAGATATTCCCTCTCTTAAGAGCACAGAGCAAGTTAAGGCAAGCAGCTAATATTTTCAGGAACTCATATTTAATATCTGAGGTTATCTAAGGCCATTCCCAGATGTTATAAACCAAAGCACATTATAAAAGTAAACATCTGAGATCCTCAGGCAAATATAGTGCAGGCAAAGCCCTCAGATCAAAAGACCAAAAAATCTGGCGACTTCTCCTTTTTAAACAAATTACAGGCAAAACGATCGACATTTGACTGCTGTCGGTTGCCAATCCGTGGGAAAATACTACACTCTAAACAATGCTGGGTCGTTTCAACCCAAATTTGGGTCAAATATGGACAAACCCAAATGTTTGGTTAAAAATGTAATTTAAAATTTTAACCCAACTTCAACTTTCACTTTAAACTGTGAATTTTATAATTACATTTTTAACCCAACATTTGGGTTTGTCCATATTTGACCAAAATTTTGGTTGAAACAACCCAGCATTTTTTAGAGTGAGGAGATATTTTGCTCGCACTTAAAGGTAAAGCACTTGAGCACTTCTGTTTCACCAGAGTCATACATGTAGAACAAATAAATCCTTGTTTTCCTTAATTCAATGGTGTTTACTTGATTTATTTTCCAGAGATCAATAATTCAATTTTCAGCCATTCTTTTTAATGTTGCCAAGACACACACACGCACACTGACATCGACCTCAGGTCTAATATTCTGGTCTGATTCTCACACAATACACATTTTTGAGCAAAACACCCTTGCAAAATCCACACCTCAGGGCTCTAATTCGGTTCTCTATTTATTTATTGAGATTATCAATAATAAATATCCTCAACATAGCCTATTTATATGTGTGTGTGTGTGTGTGTGTGTGTGTGTGTGTGTGTGTGTGTGTGTGTGTGTGTGTGTGTGTGTGTGTGTGTGTGTGTGTGTGTGTGTGGATGTGTGGGATATATACATATATATATATATATAACTACATATATATACATATATATATATATATATATATATATATATATATATATATATATATATATATATATATATATATATATATATATATATACATAACTCCATGTATATTCTTGGAGTGTTCTTCTTGTTGCTATAACCGATTGTTTTGTACATAGTAGTGGACTATTTTTCTTTGCGGAAGCGTTAAGATGAGATTCAGGTAAATCATTTCAACTCAAATCAATATGTCGCGATGACCACGTATTTATTTATTTGGTGAGTAGCCCTATTAATTTAATAAGCTGGATAATGAACAGTAACCAAAATAAATCTGTTCAGGGCGACGCAACTAAAGTTTGGTCGAAGGTTGCAGTGAATTTGCAGTTTTCCAATTACAGCTGCAGTCATAAATAATGAAGCAGGTTATGTTTACTTTGAGTAAGAAAACTCTATTTATATCATTTTGAATTGACATGAAATAATGATTTGATAAGAATACTACAATGCAATAGTGTTCGTTTACTCTGATAATGAAGGTTATGTTCGCAGAGATGGGTTTGGGACTGCGACAGACAGTCGTGAAGGCGGAGGTCTGATGGAGTGAATAAAGGGAGGAGCTTCAGAAACTCAGAGTCCTGTTACTGAACGCTGGAGATTTGGGAGTGAAGGAGCAGCTCAAGTCATTTTCTCTTAGCAGGTTTCTCCGCACATCTAAAGGAAGCACACTTCTTTCGCCTCATAGCGCAGGTGAGTTTTATCATCACTGCCAGATGTTTGGATGCGAGTTTACAAACTTTAGGCGCTTTTCACATACTCTTCCTGCTTTTTTTGATAAAACATTAACCATTTAACGTCAGTCTCAATGAAGTCTTTTGTTGGAAAAAAAAGTGGCTTAGACTGCATGCATTTATAGTTTGTTGGATATAACATATTTTGTATTTTAAGAAAGCTCTAGAAGTTTTAAGTGATGTGATGCAGTTGCTTTGGAATACGAATGTACACATATTTGTGCATTGGTATGTGCATTATAGGGTGTGTTATTTGAGTGTTGTGGGGATGCTACAATTTTTTATTTCAAGTCTCTTATACTTTCGGTATTTCTTGTCCACTTGGCTCCCACACCCACCCTTTTGCCAAACCCTTTAGAAAAAGGCCTTGGTTGATTGACATCTGCCTAAACTATCCAAATAAGGCTGGGACCAAAGAATCTCTGTTGACCTGATGAAATGGGTTTTATGTATGCTTTAATCATACTAAAAATTAACCTCCTGAGACCCAGAAAAAAGACCCCCCCCCCCATGTCAATACATTGTTTAGAGCATAAGAAACAAATGGGAAAAACATTGTTTTGTTTTGTTTGTTTTTCACATGTTATGCTTTGTCACCATGACTCTGTTGTTTAAAAAATAAAATGACAAGAATGACATGTATAGGCAAAAACAATGGGAATTTTTTTTTTAAATTCACCAATACATTTAAGTTTCAGGATTGTTTTAACCAAACTTTGAGTAAAGATGATTCTCAACTATGTAATGAAAGATATAATGCAATGAATTAAAATACACGCATACTGCATGAAGTAAAATTGTAAACATGACAATAAATGCCATTCCCATTCAATAAAATATATCTATACATTGTATGTAATTTGCATATTAATGTTTTCTTGGGGCAACAAGTAATGAAAAAATAAGTGTAATAATGTGAGTAAATATTTTTTCACATTTTTCATAATAATATCTAATATTTCATAGGAATATTGATACTTTCAATATATTGTCTCCCAAAATGCCTGATAAATGTGATTTAAGTCCTGGTGTCCACTACAGTGGACATGTATGAAATCAATGCCCTGTTTTGTAACAGAAAGTCAGAAACCCCAAATCATTTTCCTGAGATGTTGATTTATGACAAACAATTTGAAAATGAGCCAGATTTAAAACGTAATTACAAAATATTATCATATTTCCATAAGAGTGCTAAATTTAATCACTAAAATAATATCAGACATTTTTAAAGACCAAGGAGAAGTTATTGTCACGGTGAAACCTGTGATGTGAATAGTGTCAGAGAAATTCACTAAAATATAATGTTCACCACAGTAGACAAAAGTCTATTCCTGGGTCCCATTATTGCATTGAACTCATTTGGGCTTTTTCTATATATATTTTTGGGAGATTTTGTGTAAGTTGAGGACCATTCCTAGGCTCCTTTTGCATCCTATAGTCTACATACAGTAAGGAGGGCACCACTGTCCCAAGATTAGGTTTAGGGATGCTGTAACGCATTAAGATTCTCAGTGGTATTGTCCAAAGTGGATCTGGAGTTTTCTCTGCCTGCCCAAGTCTCCACACTCTCTTCTCAAAATATTTGTGGCGTGGAATCACCGGCCATGAACATTCTTATATTGTTTAATTCATGTCTGTTGTGGGATTTGGGATGGAGCTGGGGGGGGGGGGGGGTGCTTAGAGTGGATGCTTTGGGAAATTTCTCTGCTGGGAACCATTGAGTGCTTGTTGAACTAAAGCGGTGCATTTCTGATGCATCTTGATTGTTGCTGTTTGCGTTTTGGCAGTGCAACCATAAATCCTGACCTACAAAGAATGCAAGCTCTGTACTTATTGCAAACTATTAAATTAATTTTATGGCCCCGTTTAATAACACAACCGCACAGACCAGGCGTCTACTGTGCGGCAGCTGCCTATTTGGCTGATTCAGGCTATAATGTGCATGCAGCTTAGTACAGAATCTGTCAGATTGTTACTTGTGACCTCGTTTTATTGCTCTGACCTTTAGCTGTACGAGTTAGAGCCTGAGGAAAGAGCTGAACGCAGAACAATCGAGTGATGTGCTGTCAGAGTAGCAGCACGGACAGTGAGGCAGGCCAGTAATTGGCCATGAAATGAAATCTGATAACACTGTGGTGTTTGGAAAATATATGGGGAATGCCCTTGCCTTAAAAGGAACAGATTGAATATGGTGACATATGATTGGAATAGCCTCTGGAATGCAATACAGCACTGTTTCTCCACATTTTGCACTTTTTCTCTCTTTTGGCTCCCTCTTCGTTGGGTTATGGTAACAGGCTGCCTGTCACTCATGTTGAAAAAAGCTCTTCTTAGTCAAAATGATCTGGGAGAAACTAATTTTCTCCCTTGTCATAAACACTTTCTACTGCCAAAAGGATGACTCTGTAATCCAAAGAGACAGATGGAATTTTTATGTTAAAGCCGCCAGCACATGTTCATCCACCTTTATTTTTGAGTGCCATGCCCACATCTCAAGATCAAATCAACAATTGATGCATAGAACCAAGTCCCTGCCCAGGGACGGATCTACGGGTAAGGACTGACAGTTTGCCCACCCTGTCAGATCCAGGGAAATGGATTTTCTAGCGTTATTTGTTTTGTCATGCATTCGAACTCTATCCTAATATTAATATGAATATGCTAATTAGTCTCATCAGTTACGTCACGCCAGTACTAATGTTATGATTCTATCCGGATTCCAAATGTCAGCGCCCTTTTTATGTTATTACAAAAATGGCTAACCTGCTATCTATGACACATTTAAGAAAGAAACATGTCTAGACATGACAGGATGTCGTAACAACTTGGTACTTTTGTCTTTTGAAAGAGAACTAACAGATAATTCGAATTATGACGATATTTTCAGCATCTTAAATTCAAAACAGCCGCCTTTTTTAGAACAGACATCAGCCATACAAGGTAAGCTATGGGTAGGTTTTTAGTCTGGCCTGCCATGGTATGGTTATGCAATATTTACATTTAATATTTGTGGGCAAGGGGTTTTTGAAACGTACATAAGCCACATGTACTGTATTAGCAATGGCAGGTTGTTGATACAGGACTCAGTATGATTTCTCTTCGTGATATTGTTGTTATTAGGACTCGGGTTGGATCTCTCTCTCCTGCTTTGTTTTTGTTTTCATTTTTTCACGTGGAAGCAGCTCACACTTGATCGCACTGTGCAATTAGAGCCGGCGCTTTAGTGCTTAAAGGTGAAATATGTCGTTTCTGAAAAATAAAGTAACCTTGCAAACGGCCCTTCCGTGTGTCGCGCCTGAAACTCAGACATCACAAACACGCCTCGTACTGGGGCTTGAGAAGGCATGTCACAACAGGGGGAAGGAGATAAAAGGTCCAACATATGAGGAATATTTTTAGCTGTGTTGCTATGTGTCATGAGTAAGCAATTAAGTAGGCAACACTATTGCTAAGCTAACGTGAGCGTCTCGCTTTTAAAAAATCCATCCAATATATTGGCATCAGGAGCATTTTTTGACATGACTCACCAACTATTTGAGGCTGTTCATTTTTGTACATGAAATGAAACTATAAACTGGAACAAGAGTGCATGATGATGTTGTATTGAAGCGTTTATTGTAGAATGTTGCAATGCAATAACCCATTTGCTTTGACGTGTTCATGACCTGTTTAATCTTTATCTTACATGCTTGACTCGACTGTTGTCTCAGCACATTGTAAAAAGTTATAAAGGGATGCAGTAGGGGGAAAACATTTTTTTCTGGGATCTTATTTTTACCTATTGAACATTGAGGTTTGAGATATAGTGCCCCTTGGTAGGCTACATTAAGCAACTGTTGGCATACATAATATCAAAAATATTGTGTTTTCTTGTTGAATTATGGTGTCGTTCCTTTTTGCTTTGGATGATTTCAGGATGAAGTGTTAGCTTAGAGCTATTTAATTCTGCCTGGTCGTTGTTTTAATTCATTAAGCTTTTTTCACATTAGGTGTCAACTCCTAATGAGCACAATATGAAATGAAGTGAGTAATTTTATATCACAGTAACAGTATCTATCACAATATAGGTATTGTTAGTTAGTTTCCTGGAAAGATGACATTTGTTTTTTATATTACATAGGTCTTTAATACCAATTTAAATAGTACTCTTTTTTTTTCTTTACTTACTTGCATACATATTGATTTACAACATAATGACATAAGATTATTCATGACAAATTATAGCATTACTTCAGAAACAGCTGCTTTACATTTATGTAACACTATATTTAAATACAAAATACTAATAACAGTAATGCAGTATAAATATGGCTTGGCTGGATTAGCTGCATTTGAGCTGTTGTTAAATAGCACATCAGTTGAAATCTATGTTAATATGGCAGGTTGTGATGTTCTTTTGTATGTAAATTACCTAGAGTGTCTTCACCAGACATAAGCGGCATGTCACATCAAAACAAATTCGCGCCCAGAGTAGATTATAGTAGATTATTATGGTGTCGGACTGCAAGTATAAAAAGTATAGCTGACACATTTCTGCTGTCACATGGTAAACAGTCTCATACTTCCCTATTTGGGCATTTGAACCCTCTAGATTAATGTCTTTCTGCTTCTTATCTGGTTTAGTCTACATTCACGGACTTGTTTTATCAAGAGCACTACATTTGCCAAAGCTCTATTTGGATCCTTCAAATGCATCAAAACATGCAATTATATTGACTTGAGCTGACAATTTAATTAGCAAGTTTGCATTATAGAGGTTATCCTTAAATGTGCAAAACAATTTTCCAGATATGAAACTCCCATCGCTGTACTAAAATCACGTTTGGTTATCCACAAAAAGATTTAGGCACATAACCATCCAACATGCATTCTCTTTCTGTTTATATTACACATTCAGTACAAAGCATCCTCAAAGTTATTGTGTAAATCAGGGCTAAAATAATGTTTGTTTTAGATGACTCTTGTAAAATGTTCAATTAACGTTTTGTTAGTGTGATTGACGTGCGGCAGAAACCTCAGGAGATGCAGCTCTCTAACCCTTCCCCCTTCATGTGTTCAGCTATTCCTCTGCTGCTTTGAATCTGATAGCCTGTAATTTTAAAGCACTGGATCCAGGAACCGCAGTTGTGTAACGCTGCAACGTTTCTGAGCTTTCTCAGAACTGCTGGATCTGCTGAGCTCCAAAACCAGTGGTGACAATAGGGAAACGCAGGGCGAAACGGGGGCATTCCTCTATTGTGAAGTCAGATCCATCTGAAACTGTAGCTGATGTTTATTTAGGTCCCTGCAAATATGCAATAAGTGCCCCAGATGTTTTGTTAGTAATATATAAATCTGAAATTCCTCCCGCCTTTTACATTAAGTCCTTCTGCAGCAGGATTCCTTTTTTTTTTTTTTTTTTTTTAACTTTGTGGTCTGTTTGTTGTCCTTTATTGAGACGACAGGTTTCAGTGAAGAAAAGTCTAATGGTGCCTAGCCTCGGGCTTTGAGGTGATCTTAAGTGCACTAGGCTCTTGCTCAGACCGTTGGTTTGTCAGGATTTTTCAGGGGTGATGAAGGCTGATGGACATTTATGCTTCTCTGCTAAGTCTGTCAAGGACAGAAGCACATTTTATATATCAACCTAAGTGAGAATGCTTCAGTTTGGAATAAAAGATGACAACTTAGAAGCTGTCAATTGTCTGCCTTGAGAATGTAGCCAGTTTTAGAATAAGGGAACGTTTACTATTTTGGGGACATAATCGTTGTTTTTGCTTGGCTGCAATACAAAGAAAATAATTATAGGTCAGCCATGTAAAGCTGTGACTTTAAGGGGCTAGTTCGCCTAGAAATTACAAAAATAATCATCATTTACTTACCTTCATGTGACTCCTCCAAACCTTTCTTTCTTCTGGGAAATACAAAAGATCTTTTGAATGTCAATGGGGTTCCAACGACATTGACTTTCATTGTACAGCCAAGAAAAATTAAGCCATTTTTTCAAATGATCTTTTGTTATACGAAAATCATACCGTTGTGGAATTGACCCTTCGCTAAGTTACTGTTGCTAAGTTACTGTCTAGTTACTGTTGCTATGCCCGTCAAACTTTTGTGCCTGGCACGTCTATTACAGTGTGTATGCACCGGTGTCAGACATTCCCAATGAGATAATTAGTAATTTTTGGCAAACATGTGAAATATCTGAGAGAGCAAGACAAAAGGGACTGCAGTATGCATTCCAGGGATATATCCACGACATAATATGCAACCGATAGGCGAATAATTTCATAAAAATTGAAGCTAAAGCCTATAGTCCCAGCGCAGCGCCTCATACGCTGACCATTCAAATGGGAAACACACAAATTGAGGAACAGCTATGTTCGTGCACAGCAGGGTAAGTGAAATGTGAAAATAATCTAATAATTATAAATCAAACAGTTTATCCATACATTTTGTGGAATAACACTAACACTGGGAGAGCCGCGATCAGGTTGGGTTAAAGTTACTCAGTCAGGGGTAGTAGGCCGTCGATTAACAAAATGCTGAAATATATTTTAAAGTATGTCAGTGAACATCCTTCTTGTCTTTAATCGTCTTATTTTCCATTAAAATATATGCATTATGAACAAAGAACCGTCATTATTTCCAACTTCCAAGCAATAGGTGTTTTTGTTAATCCTGTGGACATATAGTTGTGAATGGGGTCTCACACACTGCTTGATCCACGCACATAATTTCTCCCCTTGGCTTTTAGATTTTCGGGAAGGAAAAAAATTCCACTCCCCCGTCCAAACTTTTAGGATACCGGGTATCAGATTTGCACAATCCATAGGCACAACGCTTCAGCATGTTTCCCTCGCTCGAAAGCTTGCCAGACCTCCCGCGCCTAGTTACGGTTGCTTAGACACGATTGGCCAGTGGCGGTTTTCGGGCGTGGCTTAGCGAAGGGTCAATTGCATGAGGGTAAATGATTATAGAATTCTTATTTTTTGGTGAAATGTCCCTTTAAGACTAAGCAGCATCATCGTTGGACATTTACATTAATGCATAGGAGATGCTTTTTATCCAAAGCAACTTGGATTGCATTTAAGGTGAACTTGTTATCAGTTCATGGATCCCTTTTAAGCTACTGGAATGTTCATTGGACTGAATGAACATGCAAGTGGTTTGTGCCAATCAATCCTATTATGACTAACATCTATAAATAATTTAATATTTAATCATTTTTTTGGTCTGTGTTTCTGTAGGACTTTGAGTTGGTTTGTTGTTTGGCTAGATGTAATTTTTCATTGTTTGAGTTGGTATCATAGTTGGTTTGTGCTGTTTCTAGATCATTTTCCTTTGTCTGTAATGTATTCATTAGTTACCATGTTTTTTTATTTCCTTCATGTGTCACAACTGTGTTTAATTAGTTACTTCATTTCTTGCCTAGTGTTTTCCTCTGTGTATATATAGCCCTCCCTCAGTTTGTTCAGTTTTTGTCCTGTGTTGATGCTGCCACATGTTTTTCCTGTGATTTTCTTTGTTGTGGATTATCTTCTTTTAGATAAGTAATGTTTTTGTTTAAAAATTAAAGTGCTGCAATTAGAACCCTTTCTCGGATATTTTTTTCCAGACCTGTCGTGAAAATAAATTTTAAATACTCATAACCAAAGCTTCATATCATTCTTACATCTCGGGTGACATCTTTCAAAGACCGTGTGATGTCAAGTTTTCAAAATTACCACAATAGTAACGTCCAGGCGATCAAGGTTTTTTTTTTTTTTTGCCGTGAGCTGATTCTCATCTGCAAAAGCATGCACAGGAAATGTCTCAACGAACCCATTTTCCCTGTCCTCTGCCTTGGCTGGCCAAAATCCCACTAAACAAACAAAACTAATCAAGAGATGTCCAACGCATTCCATCAGAAATCACCCCGTGAGAGGGAAATGAAGAATTAGGGGACATATTTGGGGTCAGCAATGATGCAGAAGTGAAAGAACGCATGAAAATTGACATTGAATCTAGCATGAGGTCATGTTGATGTAGAGGCTTAGCAAAGGCCTGTGTTGTGAGTGCGAATGTGTGCCAACAACACTCCCATAAAGGTGTTGAGGGAGAGCCAGTGAGGGGTGATTTGACGAATGCCGATTCTGCTGATGTAAGGAGCGCTTTAGCGAGCTGCTAGTCAAACTCTCCTGACCGCCTGACCTAAGAAAACAAGCATGCTTCTCTTTGCCGGCTCACTTTGTGCTCTTTCAGCCTTACATGGTCAGGTCGTATATGTATACTTATCGCAAACCCAGCTGGGTCAAAGAAAAAGCCAAACTTGTGAGATAATGTTGCTGCTAGCATGATGAAGTTGAGTGGTATCACGTAACAGATGACCTACACGGGTTGCCAAAGACAAAAACTGACTGATGATGTTGAAATGATGTTGAAAACAGAGCAAAATCCTCCAAATACCTCTGATGCCACTGACTAGCATCAGTGGTATGATCTGATGCTAGTCTTCTTTTGTCTGGCTCTGTCTACACTAATCCAGATACATTTGAAAACGCATCTTTTTCATCTATGTTTCAGCCTCACTGTCCACAGTGTTTTTGTCCTGCAAAAACTGAGCTTTTTAAAGATGCTCTCCCATGTGGTTAAATTTGAAAACATAATTTTCACATTATAGTCTGGCCTGTGAAAATGGAGCTATTTGAAAATGATGACGCATGTTTAGTCACGTGACGCATATTATACAGATAGTTTATATCGGTATGTGCCTGCTGTGTTATTCACTTTCACAGTGTTGCTAAAGATAAATGTTATTTAGTTGCAATCTTCATGCGTCAAAACACGAGGGCAATTGCGTTTTAGACCACACGCGGAATGGGGATTGATTGTGACCTGGATACATTTTAGTGGTGAGATATTTTACCAATAAATTGGTTGTGCCAGAAGAATAGCGTGAGAACTGGTCTCTCTGAGAATGTCTGGTCTCTCTGTATCATCTCAGTGAGTATCTATTACAAATTTACACATGGCGTCGTAAGAGGATTTTAGCGTTTTTCAACATTGTAGTGTGGATGGAGAGCATTTTGAAATGGAAAAAGTTGTTTTCAAATGTATCCAGATTAATGTAGACGTAGCCTCTGTCTGTTAATTCTTTAATAGACCTCAGTCTTTATGTGTGCGTCTGGTAATGGTAGCAGCGGTAATTGTTTAAGAGTGCCTTTATTGAGTGAACTCTTTCCTTCTAATCAGAAGCATATTTACGTACTAGCACACTCGCCTCAGAAGAATCCTCAGGAATGCAAGGCAGTGCCGCTCACACGTACGTACCCTCACTTCCTTTTACTTTCCACTTCACATGTCATTGCATCCTTCTGAGAGAGCCAATTAAAGCTGATTAAAGTCCAACATCAAAGCAGCCAGTGTGGCTGTTACTCAGGATTCCCTCTTCGAATGTGTATTTACCTGGGCATAACCTGGAAATACATCCTGACGCCATTACATAAGTGGAACTATACAGTACTTTGCTGTATAGGGGTTGGCTCGGTTTGTATTTGTAAGCTGAGAGACACTGCGGAGTTAATTTCTTGATTTGCCCTTCCTCATTGTCTGGTAGTGAGTCAGACGCAGAAATGCGCTCCCATGGTGAGAGTTTTTAATCATCAGTGCTCTGTGCGGAGAGGAACTGGCATTCAAGAAACTCTTACCTCATAATAAAATGTGTTATAAATGATTCCATTACAATCGCTCATGCTATTAATAAACCTCTCAGGTCTGGCTTTCTTAAAGCAGATTTTTATTACCCTTCAGTTGGAGTCCAAACTAGCGGAGGTGCTTGCCTGCTGTTCTTTGCAGGGCTAGTGATTCTAAGTGAGCAGAAAAGGCATGGGATTTATTTGACACATGTCCCAATAGTCAGTGAGTGTATTCAGCATGCATAATGTAATTCATAGGTGGTACTCATAAAAATATATATTGTATTTACAGTAAATCATTAGCATTCATTGTGTACCTGTAGCTCTGTTCCAAAACCTAGTGAGCTGCCTACCTAGACAGTATCTTAAGGCTGGTATCTTAAAGCTGTTAAGGCTGTTCCAAAATGTCTGTAATGTTTCTAAGATACCACGTTTTGACCTAATTCGAAGGCAGCATTACTTATGTCCTTCAAGAGGTAGCCAATTGCATGTATTGCAACTAGATTTGTGAAAAATACATTTTCATTTAATTACAAAAATTACCGATAAAAACTATGACGTTTTAAAAAAATTGTTGCCCAGTTTTTGTGGGCTATGTTTTTTAATGCTTATCAGAGTATGTTGTTAGCTTAGCAAAATCGGAATCTGCTGTGTCTCAATTCGCATACTATCTGTCCTAAATGGTATTTGAAATTAGAATTAGTGTGTCTCAAATTGTAGTATGTTGAAATGAGTATTCGGATGATCTTTTATTTCCGGCGGTAATTTGAAGTGCAGATCCATACACACACTTAAAGGGTTAGTTCACCCAAAAATGACAATTCTGTCAGTATTTACTCACCCTCATGTTGTTCCAACCCCGTAAGACCTTCGTTCATCTTCGGAACACAAATTAAGATATTTTTTATTAAATCTGAGAGCTGGATCACTCCTCCATAGGCTTTTAAGGGATTGAAACTTGCCAGGCCCGAAAAGTTATTAAAGACATCGTTAAAATAGTCCAAGTGACTACAGTGGCTCAATCTTAAGTTTAACAAGCGACGAGAATACTTTTTGTGCGCAAAAACAAACAAAAATAACGACTTCATTTCAACTATTCATTTCCTTCTCTGTGGGCCTCTAGTCAGTTAACGTAGTGTGATTGCGTAGAGCTACGTCATGCGTGTGACGTACAACAACAGAAGCGTACGCTATTACACTAGTGAACTGACTCGAGGCCCACAGAGAAGGAAATTAATAGTTGAAATAAAGTCGTTATTTTTGTTTTTTTTGCGCACAAAAAGTATTCTCGTCGCTTGATAAACTTGAGATTGAGCCACTGTAGTCACTTGGACTATTTTAACGATGTCTTTAATAACTTTTCGGGGAACAAGTTTCAATCCCTTAGAAGCCTATGGAGGAGTGATCCAGCTCTCAGATTTCATCCAGAATATCTTAATTTGTGTTCCGAAGATGAACGAAGGTTTCACGGGGTTGGAACAACATGAGGGTGTGTAGTTACTGACAGAATTTTCATTTTTGGGTGAACTATCCGTTTAACAGCTAATATTGCCCACAATGGATTGCACTATGGAGGAGGATTCAGTTCAGAACTACAAATAGGAATTAAAAGTGTTCAACTACGAACATGGCAGATATGCAAAGCCAACAGTTAAGTAGAGACGTTTAGATAAACAGGTTTGATTGATTTGATAATCCGTTAAAGATGCAATCATGACACGATAGTATGTTCCAAAGCTGCCTACTCTTCTGAGCACTCAAAAGTATCACAAAAAGTATTCACAAAAGAGTACTTCTTCAACATAGGAGATTGCTCACATATGTGGTTCCATTTCAATTACTCTGTTCCGAAACCCTGCCTATCTAGACACCAACAGAGAAGTACTCTTTTTTGTGAATACTTTTTGTCAAAGGTGCATTTACAATGTCAAAAACATAGTTTTGGCCAAATTCTAAGCCAGCATTGCATATATCCTTTGTGAAAAAGGCAATTTCTTAACAGGCTCTTTTAAAAAAACGTCCAAGATTGCATGATGAAACACATCAATATAAAAAATTTGTGCATTAAAAACCGATGTTGTTGGCTCTTAGCTTAGCAACATGCTAACTTAAAATTCTATTGGAGTTGGCCACCAATTAGGTTAAATTTCAGTTAGGATGCTGCCATAAAAAGCAGCTACCTTTTATAGCAGGGCAGCTCAATATGTTCTAGAATAACCAAATTGGTGGGAAATTAGCATTTGGTGAGGCTGAGACCAAAACAATAACAGCAGCAAACATATACCCTTTGTTTATTTCTTCCTGGCCTGATGGGGAAACAAAATGGGGGATGCAAATTGATAGGGAGTTGGCCGTAATTACAGACTCATTATTGTTAATCACTGACGCACAGCGCATTCAAACATGTCTTTAAAAGTAGGTTAAGGCATTTGTGTGTGTCTTTTTGAGTGATGAAATACTTGAGAGGTTTTGATGAATGTGATGGAGGTCTTGTTGTTGTGTGTGTGTCTATGTTAGACCGGCAGACCTCATTAAGGTTTGCTTTAATGAACACAGCCTCAGTAACAAGAACAATGGGCACTTGTTGCGATCACGTCTGACAGTCTGCTGTGTGTGTGTGTGTGTGTGTGTGTGTGTGTGTGTGTGTGGCTGCAATGCCACTCAAGTCTGTGACAGGCGTCTACCAGACCACCGCGGAAATAACGGGCCTCCATTAGTCCAGGTTAGACTTAATGATCGGGAATTGAGTCGCGGTCCCGCAGGCACTTCTGAAATGCTATAGCGAGTCATTCAGGATATATGTCAACACAACCAATCTCAACCCTCTGAATGGGTGCTTGTGTGTGACATAGGTGTGTAAAAGTGTGTGAGACTGCGGTCCAATGTCGTCTTGGAGTAGCTCCATTGATGCTTGGGTTTGTGAAGTAATCTCATTTCCAGTTTAGCTATTAGCTATGATGAGGGACCCTCAACCAAGCAACTTGAAACCGCCCCATAGCTCCAATATTCAATTATTTACAATTTCATGCTTGCCTGAGATTTGTGTTTTTCTTGTAAATGTAAAGATTATGCAGCAGGAGTCCTTTATGTTGAACTCTGAGGTAATGATTTATGCACCTTTTTTCCTTAAAAGGGTTTGTACGCTGTTGCAGAGTGGAAGGGTATATTGAGTTGAGCTGCATGACGGAACGCTTTCTAGGCTTAACTGTGGCAATATTTCACTTGACTAAAATAGAGGAATTTATCATAAAGCTCGCAAAGTCTTCCAAAGCCGAGTAAATATAAGTGACTGCATGTTTGTGCGAGAGAGAGAGAAAGAAAAAGAGAGATTTTTCTTGGAACTAGCAGTTACAGCCACATTGAAAGAAAGGTTTTTTTTTTAAGGTTTTCCTGAACGAACTGCACAGCCCTGTGGCACTAAACATAGCCACGGCGAATTTACCACACAATGTCTTGTATGACTGAGGTTCAGTGTGCATGTGTGTAATGCCTGCGTCCTTACAGTTCATGCTGCCGTCTCTTAAGTGTCCGTGGGGGCCACACAGTGCTCAGCCCCTGACAACGCTGGCCTGGAGCCATGCTAATAATAACAGCCAGCAGAAATATGCACAGAAGAGGGGAGATCTGGTAGCGTAGTTGGAAGAGAAAGGAGAGGGGCACGGGAAAGGGTTCTGCACTCACACAAGAATGTGTCATCTAAGGAGTCACGTGGTACAACATATTCTGCCGTGAACATGCATATCTGTGCACTTGCACTGCCTTAATTCTTCATGGCATAGATTCAACAAGGTGCTGGAAACATTCCTCAGTGATTTCGGTCTATATTGACATGATATCTCCCGTTCCACCACATAACAAAGATGCTCTATTGGATTAAGATCTGTGACTTGGAAGGCCATTTGAGTTTAGTGAACTCATTTTCATGTTCAAGAAACCAGGTTGAGATGATTTGAGCTTTATCACATGGCATGTTATCCTGCTGGAAGTAGCCGTCAGAAGATATGTACACTGTGGTCATAAAGGGATGGACATGGTCAGCAACAATACTCAGGTAGGCTGTGGCATTTAAACTATGCTAAAATTGTACTAAGGGGCCAAAGTTTTCCAAGAAAATATACCCCACACCACCAACAGCAGCCTGAACCGTTGATACTACACATGCTGCCATGTTGTTTACGCCAAATCCTGACCCTACCATCTGAATTTACCCTACCCATGATTCACTAGTGACCCTTTGTTAAAACGTCAGTGCTTGTGTTCTGAGGGTTTGCTCACAACATATGGTTCCTCCTCTCAAACTCCCGAATGGCGCATCCTTAAGTAATGCCTGCCAGTGGGGTCATCCAGCCCCGAAGCATAATCTTATTTCTGCTATCTCTTCTGAGGAATGCAACGCCCTTCATTTTTCAGAAAATGATCATCAATTAATTATCTTAAAATCTCGTGCACTAAAGAAGAGCACATTCCATTGTCTGAATTCTGGGCTATAAAACGGCCACACTGAGGAAGATTAATACTGATGGAATGGAAAACTGGATGGAAAAATGTCACTAACCATGCTGATTACTCTCCTCAGGGAGTGAATGTTTTCGCACAGTTCAGAGACATAACAAATGATACATAAACAAATGACATGACGGTTTCTGAAGTTGGTTTCTGAGGATGGGGGACGAACGGAGCATGTTGCATTGCTTGAAAGCTGTGTACGCTTCATGCTTTTGGCGTGTATTGCTACTATGTAAGGCACAACAGGAAGATATTTCTCCCATAGTGATGTTGAGCAGGGCCTTAAATCACTCTGGTGGTTTTAACTATATTTTTTCTTTCAGTTCTGTTGCCATTCTTGTGAGGTGAATTCGATTGACACATTTTACAAGACACATCAGGAACTTCTTAGCTTATGAGAAATACATTTTTATGTTCCATTTAAATGTTCCAGCAAGCTGTAACGTATACAGGAGAGAGTGCAACGTAGGGTGTGCTGGGTTATGATAATTGTGAGAGAAAAGGTGAGCGGCTAAATGCAGCTTTCTCCTAAATGAGGTCATCATGCTAGGCCAAATGTACAGTAGTATGTAATTGATATTTAGCAAAGCCTGTTTTCAATACCTTAATTTGGTGCAGATGGTCTATATGCTGAAACAAACTTTTAGGGTTATATCTCCCAAAAAATTCATACCGTGTTGCTTAATGAAAATTAAAGCAAATTGGGTCTGTCCAAAATATCGAAGTCAAGTCAAATATATTTATATAGCGCTTTTCACAATACAGATTGTATCAAAGCTGCTTCACAGTATCAATCAAAACAACTTAACAATGTTTGTTTATTACTGGAAAAAAGACATCCAAGTTTGGTAGAGCTGATCAATGGTATGATTGGCTTGCTCAGTTGGGGATATTCAAATTAATTAACCAAAGGCAACAGTGGCAAGGAACCGAAAAACTCCATCCAGTGACCTAATGGTGTCCTAACACCCCATCAGATGACCCAATGGAGAAAAAAAAAACTTGGGAGAACCCAGGCTCAGTCAGGGGCCAGTTCTCCTCTGGCGTTTATGAACTAGAGGACGAATTTACAGTAACTGTAAGATAAAAAATTTATATTAATGCCTGGCTAAATAGATGCGTCTTCAGTCTAGTTTTAAACTGGGAGAGCGAGTCTGAGCTACGAACAATATCAGGAAGGCTATTCCAGAGCTTCGGAGCTAAATGTGAAAATGCTCTGCCTCCTTTGGTGGATCTGGATATCCTAGGAATGACCAGAAGCCTCGAATTTAGTGATCTTAAAGAGCGCGATGGATTGTAAGGCGATAGAAGATCCATTAAATAGACTGGAGCTAAACCATTTAGAGCTTTATAAGTCAAAAGCAATACCTTGTATTTAGGGCTGCACGATATTGGGAAAAAATCACATTGCGATATTTTATTTTTCTGCAATATATATTGCGATATGAAAACAATTTCACCAGATGACTTTATTAGCTCTCTTTGGAAAGAATGAATCATCTGAATGACTGGGGTGATTTTATAATGGGGTAAATCTGCATAGCAACTATTATAGTTAACTAATGTAGTTAACTAGAGTTTAATAAATGGAACCTTATTGTAAAGTGTTACCGATTTGTTATGCCTCGTGAGTTCAGTGTTGGACAGGTCAGTTGTTTTAACCATTTATTAAAGTGAATCGGTTCAAAGGAGTCATTAGTTCGCGAATTGGAGGTGTAATTAACGGACCACGGCAGACGTTGTGTGATTATCCCGCAGTTTAGGACATCGCACAAGATTGGTCTCAACACAGAAAACATTTCATCACTGGATAGATTTTTATTTTTTATTTTTATTTTTTATTTTATTTATTTTTTTTATTGAAAGTGTGGTTTATCTGTGTGGAACACTTTTCAGAGAATATTTTTTTAGCACAATTCACAACCAGTAGTTCAGGAAAAAAATATTTCCGAATGCTTCACGTGAAACTTCGTTCTTCCGACCTTTTACCATCGTGTATTCTCAAAGATATTCGGTCATCTCAATTCATTAATATGCGCGAGAGAGGGAGAGAGAGAGCAAAACAGTTTGAAAACGGTGATAGTGCGCGCGCGCGACCGGGGCTCTCTCTCTCTCTGCTCGTTCTCTGTTAGGTTGATGTTTAAACAGGACTTAAAACACATGCAAATGATAAACTTTCACTATACTATGGTTAAACTTTGCAATTAATCCGCGAATCGCAAGCGTTACGGGCCGGGGAGCTGCTGGCCCGTACTGATCATGAATCACGGATCAATTACGATCCCTAAGGCTTACATCGCAACATCCTGCGATGTGACTATCGTGGAAGCGCACATCGCGATATCAATGTTAAAACGACACATCGTGCAGCCCTACTTGTATTTAATATGGAACTTTATAGGTAACCAATGAAGTGATGATAAAATCGGTGTTATATCGAAATGCACACTAAAATCCACGAAAGGAGTCTATAGGACTTGTTCTTTATATTCCAAGTCTTTTGAAGTCTTGCAGTAGCTTATTGTGACGAACAGACCAATACTAAAGTTTCACTCCTCTCTAGTTCTCAAAAAAAAAAAAATGAATGCATTGATGTCTCAAGACCAAAGTGAGACCAATGGTGTCAGCATAACATTTTTGTTGTTTTTGCAACTTTAATAGTTTATCGCTTCTGTATAAGCGAGGATTATCAGTGGGTATCAAATTAAATTTGGGCTGGTTAATCCCACAAAGTTATCATATGACTTAAGAAGACTTGCAATAATGTATGGACTACTTTTATGATCATTTAAAAATAATTTTAGGATGATTTTTCTCTTTTTTTGGAGCTTGACAGACCCAGAGAATATAAATGGAAAAATACCAGCCCCTTTCTTCAGAAATTCTCCTTCTGTGTTCCAGGGAAAAAAGTCATAGTGGTTTTGAACGATGTAATGGATGAGTAAAGCATGAGTTAATTTTCCTTGCAACGATTTCTCAATTGTCAATTGACCCTTTACTAAGCCACGCCCGAAAACCGCCACTGGCCAATCGTGTCTTAGCAACCGTAACTAGGCGCGGGAGGTCTGGCAAGCTTTCGAGCGAGGGAAACATGCCGAAGAGTTGTGCGTAGGGATTGTGCAAATCTGATACCCGGAATCCTAAAAGTTTGGATGGGGGAGTGGAATTTTTTTCCTTCCCGAAAATCTAAAAGCCAAGGGGAGAAATTATGTGCGTGGATCAAGCAGTGTGTGAGACCCCATTCACAACTATATGTCCACAGGATTAACAAAAACACCTATTGCTTGGAAGTTGGAAATAATGACGGTTCTTTGTTCATAATGCATATATTTTAACGCAAAATAAGACGATTAAAGACAAGACGGAGGCTCACTGACATACTTTAAAATATATTTCAGCATTTTGTTAATCGATGGCCTACTACCCCTGACTGAGTAACTTTAACCCAATCCAATCGCGGCTCTCCCGGTGTTAGTGTTATTCCACAAGATTTATGGATAAGCTGTTTGATTTATAATAATTAGATTTTCACATTTCACTTACCCTGCTGTGCACGATTCCTTGAGCTGTTCCTCAATTTGTGTGTTTCCCATTTGAATGTTCAGCGTATGAGGTGGTGGCTGCTGCGACTATAGGCTTTAGCTTCAATTTTTATGAAATTATTCTCTAATCGGGTGCATATTATGTCCCTCGAATGCATACTGCAGTCCCTTTTGTCTTGCTCTCTCAGATATTTCACATGTTCGCCAAAAATTACTAATTATCTCATTGGTAATGTCTGACACTGGTTCATACACACTGTAATAGACGTGCCAGGCACGAAAGCTTGACAGGCGTAGCAACAGTAACTAGGGAGGGCGGGGCTTAGCGAAGGGTCAATTTATGATGTAGCTTAGCCTACACAATCGCTTTTATAGAAAAGTATCTCGGATGACATAACACTGAGCTCATCAGGTCCAAACCTTGATGAATGAATGCTTAAACCCTTAAGTGTTGGCAGGCGTCTAGTTGCATGCTTTTGTGATTTGAACAGGTCATGAAAAACATTACATGTCATGATAAGGAAGCTAAATGAGTTTTGCTTCATTTCTTTTGCATAACATGCAGCATAGACCGTGAAGCACACATCAAAAGCTCACTGCGATACGTTCTCCTTCAAAGGTTCAATGCGCTTTCTGTCACGGCCATCTTCGCGGCTGAAACGTTGGATATTTGGACAAGAATCTTTTTTTCCACTCTGTAAGAAGAGACGTAGCTCAAAGCTAAAACCACTCCATCTTGGACAAAAATGCTGGGAGGGAAAAGCTTTTTTTCTTGTGTGCTGTGTTTTCTTTTTTTTTCTCTCTTTTTTTTGAGGATCGTGTAGAAGAGGGTTCGTATGTGGTTTGGGACTGCTAGTATGTTAGGTATGTTTGGTTATTTCTGTGAGTAAATTTGTTTGCTGCTACTCGGACATCACGTAGTGCTATCATTTGCTCCGTGGAGTGCAGATAAAAGTTCCCTTCACTCTCTCTCTGTGGTCAGCGTGTTTGAATGTGAGGGCTCTATCTGTCTACACAGCATGTGAAACCCTTGGGTTTTTCTTTTTTGTGTGTGTTGCTTACGGGAAAGAGAGCTTTTTTCCTACCATATTTGGTCATGTGGAGCCAAGCCAATAGGCAGCAGACGTTTGATGCCGTACAAGCATCTCAGTTTGGCCTTTTCCCTCCTGCTCTCTTTTTTTTTTTTTTTTTTTGTAGGACCTTGCATGCCGATACTGGCTGATAGTGGTGCGATCTTTGGACGTGCATGAGAGGACCATTTAAAATCAGCATTTTTAAAATGCATAGCATGAAAGCTTCTCTGCACCTGAAATGCATTTCCAGAAGCACAGCTGCTGTAGTGCGGAAATAAATGGCCCTGGGTTTAATGAGTTAATGCCTATGAAAATTGCCCATTCAAAAACGGAAACAAAACATTTTTCCGACATCTTAAACACATGTGCCTCACATTTCTCTTGTTCATTTCTTTGTGTCGGAAAGAAAAAGTGAACATTTAGGGGGATTGATTTTTAGTGTAGCAAACCAAACAATTTTACGTAGGTCTTTTAATACCAAATAATAATAGGTAAAATGTATATAAAACATTTTTATTTTAATGAAAAAAATAAACACCGTGTGTATTTATTTATAGTACCTATTTTATAGAATTGAGAATTTATTTTAAACAATATGGATTGTAAAAAGAACTATTTATATAATGTTATATAAAAATATATATTATTAAGGGAATTTTAAAAGAGGAATTGCCATATATTTGTGAATATGTTGCATACCCAGCTGGTATATTTTCCCCAAAACATTTCGTACATCAAGGAGTAAGATGTTTATAATGTTTTCTTATGACAGATATTGACATTTCCACTGTATCCCAGAGCCTGTAATTGCATGACATTGTGGGTAATTGAGCGGTTTAAGACATATTTGGTGTTTGAGCAGGTAACTGTAGACCAACTGGTTGAGAATGATTCAGAGGACATGCAGACGTGTCGTGGAATGCGATCTATTGTCTGGGAATGCAGGAATCTCCTTTTCCAACCTCAAGTGGAAATTCAATGACTGAGGCCTATTTTTGCCCTTGCTTGAATTTTTGATCCCTTCCCTCCCATTTTAAAAACCTAAGGGATAATGTACAGTCAGCGAGTCATTATCACAAAATAAACCCTGATGTGGTTATCAGAATCCCGACACAAAGCCAAGGTGTCTGGTATCACCCTGAAAGGGTTTATTTTGCTATAATGACTGGCTGACTGTACATTTATCTTTATTGCATTTAAATTTATTTGGCAGATGCTTAATCCAAAGCAATTTAAAATGAATATATATATATATATATATATATATTTATAGTTCATGCATTTCACAATTTGCATGCAGCAGATGTAAAAGCAAAATCGTTTGGCTACCCATGCCATTGAAATATTCTATTCGTGTGAGATTCATCATAAGCAACAAATTCAGTCAGATGTCTCCAAACCTAGGTTAGTTAGGTTGCGTACCAAATTTTCTTCTCTCTCCTAATTTCTCTTATATTTTTCAGAGCTTCTTCCTTTCACAGTGACAGCCATGAAAAGCAGTTGCTGCTCTTCCTGCCAAAATATCTACTGGATTTATAGCGGCACATCCTGCTCTTCTTCTCGCTCTGTCTATGTCTCTCTCCATGTCTTTTCTTACTTAATCTCTCATTCCTTCTGTTTCTTCTCTAAGGCCCTAGAGCCATAAATGTGTTGATGCATCAGAGAGTCCAAGCTGAGCTTTTGGTTACGTGAAATCAACCTTCAATAAGCCAAATATTGCCAAAGTAATCAAACCAGCATTTGTGCATAAAGTGGTATTACCAACTCAAAGACTCACAGCTAGGGATGTCTCGACATTGCAGGGCTGGTGTCCTTCTGTACGACAAGATATAATCCCAGGTTCCAGAATTTGATTTTTCTTATTTGCTTGTGGGTGATATTTCATATTTGAAATCACCATAAAAAGAGTACAATTGTTCTGCTTTTGTTAACAATACCATCAGTGCGCAAATTATACAGTGATTTTGAAGGGGGTTGAAGTTTTTAAAGACATCTCTGTATAATTCCAGTTTACAATCTATTAAAGTTAACCTAATACAGAGATTTGTTGTGTACTGATACTAACGAAAATCTGCTACTAGGAAAGACTTAAGCATATATTTATAGCCCAGTATGTATTGTGACTAACTTCTAATCTACATTTTGTGGTTAAATGTTGTTTGAAAATGCTGTTGAACATACAGTATATGTAAAAAATTATATGTACTTTTAAGACCCCCACAATCTTTAGTTTTTACTTGCTTTTGTCTACCTGTTATTAGGGAGGTCAGCCCCCCCCCCTCCCCCCAAATCCCCCATAATTTGCACACTATGTCTCAGCTGGATTTCATTTATAAGTAATCCCCCTTTTGGTCTCTATCAGAGAAAGCATCATTTCCCTTGGTCTGTCAAAACTTAAAGACAAACAAATATTAATGATAATGCTAAACGATATCCATTAAAATAGTCAAAAATAAGACTTTCTTTTTTCTTTTCTTTTTTTTTTTTTTGCTGTTGGTGACTTGAGGACAACAATTTTGGCAAACTGCACCAAACCATAATTTTTCTCTCTAAAATCTCTGAAGCACAGCAGGTTGTCTGACCTTCAGCACATAAACACAACTGTGTTAATGGGGATTGTTGGCCCGTCACATAGAGTTGTTGGTATATTGTACATGAACCAGACCTGGTGCTGGAGCCCTGCCATTATTGGCCTGACACGGTCCTGAGATCTGCGGCCGTGTGCCGGCCAATCATTCAGCCGGCTTTATGGGACAACTTCGGCTGGCCTCCAGTCACTTTTATTGGTGCTCTCAATTTCCTGCGCATCTCGGCAAGCACACACAACCATAATTCTGCCGTGGGTCTGTAGGTTTGTCATCACTGACGCAGACAGACAGACAGAGGTGTACTGACTGCACAGCAGTATAGATTTCATTCTCCTAGATCAGGTTCATTTCACAGAGACCTGCATTTCCAGATCACCCTCTTTGATCTCTTTATTTCTCTGCAGCTTGTTGAGTGACTCAGCACTCTCAAAATATGGCATGAGAATTAGATTCTCTCTCCTCTGTCTCCTGTCTCTTGGTTTGTTCTTATCCGCTCAGTGACTGGGATTTTTGAATTTCTAACTATGTGTATTTGTTTGATCTTTAAGGGTAAGAAGGAATATTGAGGATTAAACTGATTAATACATTAATGTTCCATGAATACTACATAATAAAGTACTGTATAAGAAGAAATAAAGACTTGAGTCTTGAGTCAGTGAATCCAGATGGAAAAGCAGGCTGCACATAGCTGGCATACCTGCAGTGTCTTTTAATGAGGTGGCAGGTGAGTGAGGTGTGTGTACCTCTGATAGGCTGCTGACGCTGCAGATTTCTGGGATACCTTCCTGCACCTGGCTACAGTTCACCCCCCCTCGCACAACCTCAAAAACATCCCACTTTTTAACAGGCCTGAAAACATTTTCTGATGATTAATTTTTCCTTGGCATTGACTTCTTCTAAAAATGTTGACGTAACCCATTCTTACATGTTCTTAAAGGCCGCATGAAATCCAAATTTACTTTATTATGTGTTACTGCATGTTGTTTCACAGAAAAATAGTTTCTTTACAATCTCACATCAAAATCTAATAAACTTAACTACTTATTATTTTCTACAAATACACCATTTTAAAGAATGTGCTGCGAAAGACATTTCATATTGACGTTAATATGAATTTGGAATTGTCCCATTTGTTTGTTTACTTTGGCTGCACAGTATCTTCCTTTTATGAACTAATTGTGCAGTCAATGTAAGTGCACGTCATGACATTTTGATGGCTACACATAGATTTACTCTATACTTCTTCCTGTAGGAAAAAGGCCATTTTATCTGGTTCTTAATACCACATTGTTTCATGGTGAAATATACACCACATTACAGTAAAATGCTTTTTAATGCAACATGTCTGCGCAGCTCCTCCATTTGTTAAAATGTTGGCCAGAGAAGATGATCTGAATCCTCCTCCTACGCCAGACTCCCGCTGCGGCCGCGGAGAGTGTGTTAGCATAAACTCTGATAGCGAAGCAAGTCGATGTTAATGGACCTATATTGACAGACATGCAAATAAGGGTGATGGTTTATGTTGGCAACGCTCCACTCTTTTCTTGAGCCATAAATTTAGTCTCTCTCAAGTTGTCCAGAGTGGCTGAGGTCCAAAAGACGGTGGGTGGTAGATCCAAACATTTAGTTATTTAATCCTTTTGGCAGTGGGGTTGTGGATCACATCAGCTTTGGCTCCGGTTATAAAGAACGGTCTTTACCTCAACATTTATCTCAGCGAACTACGAGCATCTAACTAATGGTAGATTGTTAAGGCTAAGTGTGTTGACATTAATGAGTTTGTGATTATTTTTTACTGCAAAGCGGGTACGAGGAATTGCTTGCGGTCAGAGGTGGATTACATTTCAAACCGTGAAACTCTGCTACAGCACATTACTTGAAGCATTAATGATTCATCAGTGCACCATATTTCAAATAAAATATATATATATATATATCAAAATGTTATAAAATAATTTTTATGTATAATTTTATTCAGAAAAACGAAAGTAAAATCATTTGCAAATGTTTCATGTTGACATGATTTCAAAAGCCATTTTAGCCAAACCAGTTTAAATCCCATATAAAGTACAGTAAGGACAGTTTTCCGTCTGCCATCGTTTTTAGTTTTCTTCATTAGTTGCTCCCTTTTCCCCACAGAGTTTAAAGAGAGCCAAAGCTGCATCGTTCGTGTGGTTTGGCACAGGCATCCATGTGTACGTTCGCGACCTAGAGAACATCACAGATGGAGGCTCTAAGACTGCATTCCCATGGGTCATTGCTGTGATGAGCTTTGATGAAGGGTTAAGCACCGCACTTATGAGGAACATAGTAATTTACCAGGTGAATGTGTTATTACAGCTATTACAACGCGTGCTCTCTAGACAGGAGGCGTCTCCCTGCTTGTTGGGGGAAGCCAGACCCCCGTTATGAAACATTCAAGAGGGAAAAAGTGCATCAACATGAATCTAGGGACGCCTAGGAGGCTTGTACGCTAGCTGTAGCCGCACACGGGTGGTCCTTGAAAGGAAGAGGCAAATCCGTTTTTACATTCTTTCTCTGAAGACAGGGCCTTATTGTCAGTTGTGCACGGCACTAGTACACACCACGCCACCAAAACACAAACACAACCTGAATTTCAATCATAAATTTAGTATATGAGGTCAGCATGTGTAGTCATCATCGTTGCGAGAGCATGATTCAATTTGAGTTGATCGTACACAGTTGTGACAGTTTTATTGAGCTGAGTCAGTGCTGTTTGCTCAAGGGCTCAGATATGAAGAGCAGCCATGCTCCTGCAAACAGAAGATCCAGCTAAAGATAGACCGCATTCCTGCGGTTCGCGAATGCGGGCACTGCTGTTCTGCCTGATAAGGAAGATCGGCTCGATCTCTTGCTCTCCACTTCTCACTCACATTCCTTGCTTTCCCTCTCCCGCTGTTGTTTTTGTTTTGTCCATTTTCTCTCTCTCTCTCTCTCTCTCTCTCTCTCTCTCTCTCTCTCTCTCTCTCTCTCTCAGCATTATGTGAATATGGAGGAGGGATTAAGGAGGAGAAGTGTTTCCTGTTCTGAGAACCTCTTTCTCTCTCTTTTCTTGCACACTTTGTGTGTGTGTGTTTGTGTCCAGCAGTAACAAAAAGTGATGTTGCTAACTTTTTAGTAGCAGGACAGTTAAGCTATGCTAAAAAGTGTTGACTTTGCAACAACCAGCCACATTTCTCACTAGAAAAGTGCTAAATTGTTGTTTTTTTGTCATAGTACAACCAAGCAAGCTGAGGCAATAATCAAACAGGCTGTCACTCAAAGTAGCATTTTTGCTGGGTCGTTCATGTAAATAAAGTGGTTCAAAAAATTATGCAGTGATATTTTACACTATTTCCACTTGTATTTAATGTAAACTGCAGTTTGATGCTGTGACCCTAAGTGATATTCCCTTAAAACATTGTTTGGTGAGATTTAAAATATAAAATTCCATAGAATCAATATCCTCTCTGTATTTTTTCTATTTTTCACTATTTGTTTCTTTTCTGTTACAGCTTTAGTGCAATAAAAAAAAAATCATATTCCATAGTAAACAGTATAATATGTGAGTTCTGGTTGTCCTAGTCCAACACCAATTAACTTATTTTCAGTTATTTTCCACTAATTTCCTGTGATAGCTTGAAAAAATATTGCCCCTTTAAATAGCTTCAATGTAGTTAGCTACTTTTTATTAGCAAATAACTTTTTTTAAAATCTACAATGTCAAGCAAAAAGTCTGTAAGTGTTTTCATTTTTAAACATGCTTTCTGCAAGTGAATCCCAGCTAACCAGCAACAGTGCCGTGATCACAAAAGAGAGGGAGGGAACAAGAGAGGAATGGAATGGGCAATAATTGGGAGTCGGGAAGGGAAAGAGCGAGAGAGGGACAGTGTCGGAATGGGAGAGAGAGAAAGGAAAAGGGGGAGAGAGGGAGGAGGCAGACCCGTCGGCTGTGATTGCGAGTTTGCACCATAATGGGAGGGAGAAAAATGGAGGAAAGTAGGGAGGGTGAAAAAATGGGAGAGGAAGAGGCCGGCTTTGGCCCAGCTGCAGCGAGAGAGAAAGAGCCCGAAATACTCTTTGAGTTGGAGTGTTATCGAGACGAGAGAGAGTGAATTTCTGCTATGTTTTGAAAGCTAAAATGTTCCAGAGGTCATCATCACTAAAGTGAAGGTAGGGCGGTCTGAAGCGTCACAGTGCTGAGATTAATGACAGTGGCTCTATATCTCCTGGGTGGGCTGGGTTCCTCCACTATGTACCATGCAGTATATTTAGTCAGAGTCTTTCTGCTTGACTGAGTGGACATCCTGTGCTAACATCTTTTCCTCACCCATTCTGTCTCCCTCTCTCTTTTTTTTCTTCATTCTTTCTCTCTCTCTCTCTTTCTCTCCCACAATTTCCATTTTAAGTGGTATTATGAAAACAAACTTGTGATCTGTTTGATGTCGGGCTGAGAAAAGATTGACTGTAAATGTCTTGCATATGGGAATGTGTGATTTTTGTGAAAAGGTTAACCAAATACTCACAGCAGCTGTGGATTCCAGACGTACTCAACCATAGTCTTTAACGGAGAGGATTCTGTGAGTTTATGTACATGTAAGGTTCATGCGTGAGACTAAAAGACACACATGTTCTGTTGTTTTCCAGGGTCATACTCTCAGGATTGAAGCATGGATGATGATTTCGAACGGCGCAGGGAGCTCAGGAGACAGAAACGGGAGGAGATGCGTCTGGAAGCCGAGAGGTAACGTGGGCGCCATTAATGCTCGCTTTGCACCGTAAACCGAAGGCTGTTAATGAGGTTGAGATCATCAGATTGATTGCACAGCCACTGCTTGTAAAGATTGTTCACCTTGCTAAAACATGACAGCTTGGAAACTGTGTGACTGCTCTGTGGCCAAATGAGTCTTTGTGCATTCGTGCAAGATTTAAAAATGCTTTTTAATGTGTTTTCTGTTCCAGAATCTTTTTTGGGGGATTAAGTGAATGCTTAGTTTTATTTAATATTATTAAAGAAGGCAGTTGTGAAAGGGATAGTTTGCCCAAAAACGAAAGTCCTCTCATATGATTTACTAACCCTCAAGCTGTTCCTATTTGATTCTCTTTTATCTGTGAAACACAAAATATCAAGAATGTTGATGCTCTTTTTCATATACTGAAAGCAAACAGTAGCTGTGTTTCCATCCATAATGTAACTCATGTGTAAAATTGGAATATCACATAAAACATTTGTGAATGAAGCACAGTTTCCATCCCATGTGTTCAAGAGAAATGACAAAGTGACCAAATCGTCACTTCCTGGGAAATTAGCACAAAAATCTGTAATAGAAATGGAAGTTACTGGAATCGGGGAAGCTACTGTTGGTCTTTTTTCATGCATCATAAATGACTGAATAAATTAAACGGTCATGTTATCTTGCGTTTGGACACCTGGTGTTTGGGAATGTAACCGCCTGAGAGTTCTGGGAGGTAATTGTACCCAACCATTTTGATGATAGACTTTGGCTCTGGTATTTCAGAATGATCAACATTGAGATATGCTGTACAATGAAATTTATTCTGTATATGTGTTTTCATCATAGTTTATACACGTCATCTTATTGGATTAAAAGAATATCCGTCTTAAATGAGCGCAAGCGTTTTTTTTTTTTTACGTACATTTTTTCATATCTTGGTGTTTCCATCCAGCTATTTATTTATTTATTTATTTATTTATTTTTATGCAATATGATATCCCAAAATTTGACTTAAAATAGGTGGATGGTAACACAGCTAGTGACCAGGGGATGCTATATTGAATAGCAATATAGCTATTCAAACTATATTCCAATTCATATTATTTTTCTTTTCTAAGGCCATACAATAACTTTATGTGAGAAAGAGACAACAAAGTTGTAGATTGTGGTTTATCTTTGCATCTGCTGCAGCTCTTAAATATTCATATATTATGCCAGTGTCAGTGGTGGCATTGATCACATCAAACAAATTTTAATATACTGAAGTTTGAATGCAATATGAGGATGGTGGTGAAAGGGAAGATTTTCAGTGTATAACAACTTAAATTTAAGTTATCAAATGGAGTCATATGGACTACTTCAATGGTACTTTTATGATGTTTTTTTGTTATTTTTGAATCTTGACAGCATTTGTCTCTATATTCTTAATTTGTATGGAACAGAGAATCCTGGACAAAATTCAGTTGTTTAGACTCCCTAACTTTCTGGATTGCAAACTATTGATTATTATTGTGGCAAGACCCACAAATGGCAAATTCAGCCACAGCTCTATTTTTGTGCATTCAAATATTATCACATTTACAATAGTGTAAGATTCATAAATGTATGCTCCTGCATGTATTTCCTACATTCCTAACTCTTAATCATTCTTCTCATTGTGGGAACAAATATGAAAAATTTGTAATCACAATTACTGTTTTAATGCTTTTGTGGCCCAAAGATTGCGCTATCAGCTCATCTTTTTCTTTTTCTGTGATGATGGAGTCTGCTATTTAAGCAGAAATCTGGTGTTATTAACGTAACAAATATTAAACATCAACGGACTAACACCTTTGCAATCCGCTTGACCATTTAAGGCAAAGTGACGCTCATGTAAAAACTGGAGGCACTGACCCAAATAGCCATTTTGCATCAGGCTAGATTATCTCTGAGGCTGAGCGCTGTGCATTTCTGCAAACACAGACAACAGCTGTTTCTTAAACATTTATGTTCCTGTCAAAAAGAGTTATGGGTAATGGCTAATAATGCAAATCAAGCTTATTATCATTGCAGGAGAGCTTAGGATTGCATAAATCAGCTCTAAATCAATATCTTTCACAGCAACAATTATTTCTATTATCATTGGCTAGTATGTTAGACCAGAGTAACTTGGTGTACAGTTAGTTTCGAGTGTCAGCTTCCCGTCTGCAACGGCTTTCCTGTTTCCTCCAAACCGTGTTACCATGAAGCAGGAATGCTTTTCTTTTTCATGATTTAAGATAAATGGGACATTTTTCACCTATTCGTAGGGCGGAAGCGTAAAGCCGATGACGCACAGATTAGGGACCATTATATTTTACAGCATAGCATAAAACAAATGCTTTTCTTGGCTATATGTTATAAACCTCTGAACGGGTGGAATTGGGTTTCCTATGCCAAGTATCGCATTTGGCAGAAAGTTACAAATGCAACCCGTTCAGCTCTGCGACACAATGTGATCTTGTGTTTATGTTCTTGTGGAGAATTTGGCCCGCTCCTCTTTGCCTGCTCGGGTTAGTGATAAAAGATTAAAACGCTCTATTAAATTACTTTCATTATGCAAAGATGCTGTTACAATCAATTTTTACTCTTTGGCGGTAATTGAACTAGTCAAAACCATGTGTCATCCCGCTTTGCCAAATGTCTCTACATTAGAAGTGTTGACTGGCAGTGATTTGGGATGCGCTTCGTCTCCAGACAGTCCTCAGTGCAAACAGAGGGACAGCGAGCAGGCAGATGTTGGCTCGGTGCTGATGCGATTGCGGAAAAACAGAAAGTCCGATAACGCATATAGACGCAGGAGCAGCTTAGCATCCGAGTCCAGCTGCTTTTCCATTAGGTGATGATGGCTTGATGTGCGCCAGTCTTTTTCTTCTGGAAGACGTGCCAGTGTTTCAACTGCTGAAAATGACAGGAGAGGAAAAGTGTGCTAGAGAAGGAGTCTGTGTGTTCTGTCTTTTGTCTGTACTGTATGCATTACTTTTAACTCTAAAATGTGCTACACTTTCACATTAGATATGATATAGACAAAACTGTCTGATGCTGATTGCATAGAAGATGTAAATGCATTTCTTAAAATTGCAAACTCCAATCTGATTGTCTGACTGCTATTACATTTCCAGGAGTCAAGATGTAGAGGCTTTGATCAGTTTGTTAAGAAACGTGTTTAAATCTTTCCCCGCCATTAACAGAATTTTCCTTCATTTATGACACAACGCTTCCCCACCACAGAATTTTCCAGCAATCCACATTTTCACTGTTATACAGTAGGGGTCGCTATTACACATCTTCTGAAAGAGTATAGAATCTCCGGATTGAAACACGTGAAGAATAAGCAGAAACAAGCAATTGAAGCATTGCTTACGCACATGTAAAATAATGCAATCATCAAACATTCAACAGCATATAAATTAAAACTGCCTAGCATTACTGAATGAAATGTTGACCCTGGAAGAGGTATGGGACTGTGAAGCTTTGAAGGTATTGATGGACTCAATCTACTCCATCTATGTTTTGATCATCATTCTGAGTCCGATCAAATGTAGTCTTTGACAAAAACGTGATTTCTCTGCTTTTTCACCACTGATGGGGGAAGAGTTAAAAGTAACTGCAAACAATGTGTTTTTAAGGAACAAATAGTCGCTGGATTTGGAAAAGTTTGCAAGGTTTATGACGGTGAAACTTTGAATCATCATTAAGAGTAGCAACTCAACTAGATATCCTCAACTATTTGTTGTGCTAAGTGCTATAATTGTTCTTTTGAATGGACAGAAATTCTGCACACCACAAATGTTGGCTTATTTCTTTGATGTTGTCTGTTTTGCAGAGGCTGCTGACCCACTATTTGAATTAACTGCTGCTTTGCTGAACCCTGGTCTATTGTGGTATCCATCCTCCATTCCCAATGTATCTGCCCCAAAACTTCATCCATAAAGAATGAAATGTGGTTAGTCATTTTACATGAAGGTCAGACGGGCCCTTCCTGTTTAAGTGGGCGGTTCATGGCCAGAATAAGCTGCAAAGTGAATGAGACTTTATGCTGATAGTCAAACATCTGGCTCTGTGAGACTATAACAACTAGATCATAGATCAGGTCTGCTATGCATTTAGAGAAATAGCTGGTCAGAGCCGCTTCTGAGATGACTGGCACTGTTGAAGGGTCAAAGGGTTCATGCTGTTTTTAAAGCACCATGTATACACAAGCATAGTTACACACACACACGCACACACACTTCTGTGTGACTGCAGTGGCCTTTCCCGGGACAGGTTGATGTGTTCCAGCTCGGAGTCGGGTCATTGATACTCTGCATACGCACACAGGAATGTTTTGACTGCTGGCTCCGTGTCCCCACTCACCATGCTGACGGAATGTTCTGACTAATGATTAACAAAACCTACCATTTCTGTCAAGTCCACGGTTTCTATTTTAGCATCAACTGCAGAATAAAAAAAGTTTCCATCCAAGCTAAGAATTTAATTAATGCAAAAAAAATCGGATTATCATGAAAAGCAATTTGTGACTGAAGCAGCATTTCCAGCTGCATTGTTTAAAAGAACAAATTCGTCATTTCTGGAGAAATTGCAGTAAAAAGGAAAATGGAAGTTGTAGTCACTAGGGAAGCCATTGCGGCTCATGTGTAATAGATTACTGCAACAAAGCGCTCTGATGGACTTTATGTTTGACAGTGATCGATTCAAGTGTGTCTGACAGTTTTGGAAGGTAATAGTAGCCCGTCATTTAAGCATATTCAGTCACATGACTTGAGTCACAGTCACACTACTTCTACTACTACTTCTAAGAATGATATTAGGTATAGGTAGATTGGTACTGTAGATAGTTTGTAGTTTATGCACAAAAAAAAAAAATCCACCTCCAAAAACCCATAGAAAAACAAAAAAGTTATTTATTGTAATAAATAAGTAATTATCTGCCAGGAGATTATCCATTAAGTTTACACTTGGCATGTCCTTTAACCCTAAAACAAAACACAATGCGGTGCGTAATTCAAAATACAGATAAAACACTTGTAAAAAATCAATACGGAAAATTCCACAGAACACAGGGCCATATTTTTACGAGATTTCCTTAGACTGAAGCCTTTTATGTGCATCTTGCATGGAGTTTCCATCCATAATTATTTTTATTTTATATATTTTTTATTTTATTTGTGCATTTAAAAAAAATTTGTTATTGCATAAAACATGCTGGGCGGAATGTGCTTAAAATGTAAATTTCTCTATGGATCTACAGCCATCTTGGCACCACACATCTGTGCTGTTCCCATGAGAGGCCAGGAAGAGCTGAGGAAATAACACCCATCCTCAACGAATGGCCCGTTCCAAACACACTCTCCCTCTCTTTCTCTCTGGCTGGTTACAGAAAACCCCGCTTGAGGGTATACATGTGTTCAAGGGATGCTGTTACTGAAAGCTATGAGGTTCTGGGGCAGAAATGAGAGCAGGTGATCCTGTGCTGTGGTCAAATAAGGAATGGACGGATCTGTGGCGTTGGAGATGAGTGTGGGGTCAGTAAGTAGAGGAAGAGCGTGGGAATAGAACAGTGATTTGGCAGGGTCCAAAAATGTCTCTCTCCCAACCCTTTTGTCTGTGATTGCTCTCGAGAGCCTTTGCCCTGTGTGTGATGTTTTCATTGACATTTCTGAGATGTTTGGACTACAAGAAAATACTTCCCGCCTTGATACTTCAGCTGTCGCCTGGTTATGGGCTCTGCATGTTGTTATTTGTGCTATTATGAGAGCAAATTAGCTGCAACATTAGCTGCATATCAATTTAATTTCCCACAGTAACCCTGGTTTCCTTTATAGAATTTATGTATCCCATAAAACATGCTGCTCACCGCGTAGCTCTCACCGCGCACACTATAAAATAATTAATGCTACATGGCTGATGATGTGTTCCGTATGGAAATCATGTTTGGCTGATGTCTTGGTTTGCATCCCATATCACTACAGGTACTAAAGCAATGCCCCCAAAACTCCTATACTGCTTAAAAATGCTGAGATCCTCCTGAATGTTATTGCAGCAGGCAGTCAGCGTGTTTTATTTCTGATTTATTTTTGTGGTTATGGAACAGGGAAGATGGGCGGTGTTCCCCGGAGGGATATCGGATCAGAAACTCATCTAAGAGTCCGGACTCGATGGGCTGGAATGTTAAAGCGGATTTGAAGGCATTCTGTGTTGTTTCGAAAACTCCCTCTGGATTTTATTCATTTTCATATTGAGAGAAATATTTTTTTATTGATCTGTTAAAATAATAGTTTGATTTAGTGTAAAACCATACGGTAAACTTGCAGGACTTCCAACATGGTCCAAAACGTTTCTCAATTCATCCAGAAATCCTTGGATTTCCCATGTCAGAAAGCAGCAAAACACTATTAATTCCCTTCATACAATGGCATTGCAAATGTTTTTTTGAAAATTATCATAAACAAATTCTGATGAATAATGTTATAAGTTAACCTCAGAGAAAGATATTTTCTATGGCCCCTTACGGAACAAATACTTCAGTATAAACACAGTTGAGTTTGTCTGGTATGATTGGTTTGTGAACGTAACGGCAAAGGGAGAGAAGACAAGAACAAGAAAGATGGAAAGAAAGAACAACAGAATCAGCAAGAATCCAGCTCTCTATATGATTTCACTCTCCCCAAGGTTTTCCATGGGCGTTAACAGAGCACTACTTTCAGTCCTGAACACATTCCTAATCACTGCACAAACTGAGGAAGGGCTTTTTTGTTAAGATTATGTATTTTTCTCTCCAAAAAATCAAAAGCAAATGCCTTCTTTAGAACCATTAAGATTTTTTTTCCTTTTTACATTTTTATGACAACTGATTTTATTGTGAAATTTGACAAACAGAAATAGAAGGAAAATGGAAAATAATTAACAAAGCTGCTGTTCATAACATTTCAAACAATAGATAGTCATGCACATTTGATCTGATATGACTGGAGTGCAAGGTTATGAGATGCGTTATGTGAATGCTTGGCTAAAGAGATGCGTCTTTAATCTAGATTTAAAATGGGAGACTGTGTCTGAGCCCCGAACTTTATCAGGAAGGCTATTCCAGAGTTTAGGAGCCAAATGTGTCTCTCTTCCTCCTTTAGTGGACTTCGATATCCCATAGGTACTACAAAAAAATTCCAGACTTTCATGACCTTAAAGAGTGTGATGGAGCGTGATGGCGATAGAAGATCAGTTAAATACACAGGAGCTTGATATTAATATTATTAGATGACCATATTTACTTGACCTAGTAAGAGCTCTAGAGCTGCATTTTGGACTAACTGTAGCTTGTTTATTGAGGATGCAGGACAACCAGCTAATTTGACCATCTCACACACACACACACACACACACACACACACACACACACACACACACACACCATCTCACACACACACACACACACACACCATCTCTCACGCACACACACACACACCATCTCACACTCACACACCAACCATCTCACACATACTCACACTCTCCATCTCTCTCACAGACACACACACACGCACACCATCTCTCTCTCTCTCTCTCTCTCACACACACACACACACACACACACAGACCATCTCACACACACACACACCATCTCATATTGTATATGCATTACAATAATCCAGTGTAGAGGTCATGAATGCATGAAATGGCATTTATGCATCAGAAACCGATAACATGTTCCGTAGATTAGCAATGTTTCTGAAGTGGAAGAAGGCTGTTTTTGTAACATATGAAATATTGTTTTTGAAAGACTAGTGCCTGTCTTTTATTAGACCCAGGTCTTTAACTGTAGAGGATGAAGTTACAGTACATCCTTCTAGATGAAAATTGTATTCTAAGAGATTCTGTGTACAAGTTTTTGGTCCAATAAGTAATACCTCAGTCTTATCCTAATTTAATAGAAAAAAAAAGGCCATCCAATATTTTACATCTTTAACATGCCCTGTCAACTTGGATAATTTAGAGATTTCATCTGGACGTGATGAAATGTATAACTTAGTATCATCAGCATAATAGTGGAAACTAATTCCATGTTTTCTAATGATAGTACCAAGGGGGCAGCATGTGTAGTGAAAATAGCAGAGGGCCTAAAACCGTAATTTACTGACGTTAACTTGGATAATTCCCTGTTTAAATAAACAAAATGGTAACGGTCTGATAGGTACGATCTAAATCGCCTTAATGCCTGAATACCAGTGTCATTTTGTAATCAATTTAAGATTATGTCATGATCTCTATAGTGTCAAACTCAGCACTAAGATCAAGTAAAACTAGTATTGAGGTGCAACCTTGGTCGGAAGCTAAAAATAAGTTATTTGTAATTTTAACAAATATACAAATATTTAACAAATAAATATTATTTTTTTGCAAGAAGGAGCATAATTGAGCAGACACATTTTCCAGTATTTTAGACATAACTGAAAGATTTTAAATGGGTCTGTATTTTGCCCATTCATTTGGATCTAGTTTTGGTTTCTTAATGAGAGGCTCAATAACGGCCAGCTTGAAGGGTCTTGGGACATGACCCAGAGTTAGAGATGAGTGATACTGAAGACTGGAATAATGATGCTGAGAATTCAGCTTTGCCATTACAGAAATAAACTTCGATTAACAAACCCAAACTTAAATGGTAATGTAAAAATGTCCTTTAAAAACATACAACAAATATGAATGGGTTGAGGATTTGAAATAATACATCAGCAAGGGACACGAGAGAGAGAGAGGTGAAGAAAGCTCGTCAGAGAGATGTGAAAACTTTATTTAGGATACACGAAAGTCCCCTAGCTTTCATGTGGGCTGAATGATGTCAGGATCCTCTCATCAGCTGCCAAAGCTTATTCCACACACACACACACACAAAGCTGACAGCCAGTGAAAGTTCATCCTCGACAACAGCTACAACAGCAGCAGTATCAGCTGTGACTGTGTGTGCCAAGGTGACATGAGGCCTAACTCTGTCTGTCTCTTACTGGTGTAACATCTAGCTGTCTCTGTGTGTAGGATGGCATATCGCCGGAGTGAGGAGGATGAGGAGGAGGCTGCTCGTGAGCGCAGACGAAGAGCGCGTCAGGAGAGAATGCGTGGTAAGGAGAGTGAAGATGTGGCCTACAAACCTGAGACCCCGGAGCTCAACAACAGCCACAGGTAAAACACAGACACGCTCAGGTTTATAATTACTACATCACTACAAATAAAGACTTTCTTTCTCACCCTGCGTCTGAATATGCCTACTTCCATACTATATAGTAGGTGAAAAACAGTATGTGTGCTGAGTAGTATGTCCGAATTCGTAGGATTCATAAAACAGGAGGTCGAAAAGTACCCGGATGACCTATTATTTCCGGTGAGATGCTGAAGTGCGAATCCAAAGGACACTTTACTATCCCATGAGGCCACAGGAGAGGAGTTGTAGTAAAGCGACGCAACTGAGAACAACATGAGAAATCATTTGACATTTAAGAGGTCTTTATACCATTAAAACATCTTGCAAGTTTCATAAAACGTCCTCTTTATTATAAACAAAGCATTTATTAAATCAAGCTCCGAAAACTGAACATTTTTATATTGCTGGATCTGTGACATCACACAGGCAAATACATTTGCATATGATTACATTCAGTCGCTTAACGGCTGACATTTGCCTACGCTGGATTTGAGCATTGCATTGCGTCAAAAGCAAATAGAACGCATTATAATCACCGACGCTGTCTACACTGGATACAGTATACAGATGCACATTCAGATTCTGACATTATCCACACACTTGAGTCTGTCAGACTAATGGAAGAACGAAAGAGCGTTTGCTTTGAGTCCAGTTTAAACAGCTCTTTTTTGACTTATCTCTACAGACTTCGGAAGAATCCAAGCGTCGGAAACAATTGTGTGTTTTTTTTCTATGTTGCCCGGATCGTGTCCGAAGATTAAATGTTTGTTTGGAGCATTTTGTTTTATAAACGAGGCACAGTGTAATGCAAAGTTTGCAAATAAACTTTTGAAAGATAAAGCAGCCAACTGTATTGGATCTGACAGCAGCTGCTTCACATGATGCTTCATAATGCTTTGTCATTTGTAAATGACGGTTTTAAGTAGGCAATAATTAAATAGGGCAATAGTGAGTGGGCCTTCATGCTGTTTTCTATGCAATGACGTTAGCCAATCATAACAGTGGCCGTTTGCTGACAAACCTTAAAGAATCTGCCCCTTAAAAACAGATCATTTTAGACAGAGGGTCAGAATGAGGATTGAAAGTAATCGTTTTTCCTCCTATATATTTGTTTTTGCAATTTGTTGCAACAAACTTTATTAACATTATAAGTGAGGTTCACAAGGAACATATATTAAAATATTTTTTTAAAAATGATGTCATGACACTTTTAAGATATTAAGTCTTGTTTACTGAAAAATGAATCAAAGTGAGTTTGTTTAAAAAAGAAAATAATCTTATATACTCTTTGATGGCGCCGCAGACGGCTGCCTCTGTGTGGGGCTCTCCAGCTATTGTGTTGTTTTTGTTTGTTTGTTCTGCGTTTAGTAGGGATGCTCCGATTGATCGGACGCCGATCATGATCGGCCGATATTGGCTAAAAATAGATTGATCGGCGAACCCCAAAAGCGCCGATCAAAAAAGCCGATCACGTGACGTAAATTACTCGCGCGACTTTTTCCCACCTGCATGCGTGGCGCACGGGCAAACAACAGCAGAGTGGAACTTGGCAGTGGCAACATGAGTTCTCCTTCACCGGAACGAATAGGGAGTCTCCCAACGGATTGAAGCGCTCGTCCGAGTGAAGACCGTGCACCGCGCGAGCCACAACAGAACGCGGTATCTGCGCCACTGATCGCTGCGGCAACGAGCACTTTGATCACTTGATAAAAAAACAACCATTTCAGCGCTAGATCGCTTCTTATTTAACAAATGAACAAAATGAATGCTCTGAGTTACCTGGAGATGTTTTTATTTATTTGTATTGGTACATTCGTGCCGCGAGATGTTTCAAAAGTGGTGGTGGTGGTATTTTATTTTTTTTTGATCTGACGTAGTTGGTTCCTCAACTACATCAGATTCAGATTCAGATTATTTTATTTAATGCCATGTCAGCATTCAAAGCTATTTTCATGGCAAAAATTCAATTATAAAAATACAAATATCATATAAATACAATAAAACAAAACAAATATAAACAAGAAGTCATTTTATACAATATATATTTTTAAATGAACATATGATAAAAAATCCAAAACCTTTTCAGGCATAATCTCATTAAATATGTCCTTTAATGAAGTAACTTCATAAAAGAGCATTCTGCTCAACTACATCAGACGTTCATAATAATAACAGAAAAAAACTTGCCATAGTTTTGTCCTTTTATCAGTAGCCAGTTTTGGTGTAACAAGTTGTACATTTTGTTGCCAATTAGTAAATGTAGTGGGTGTATTAAGAGGCTACAATTTCCAAATATGCCTAAGTGTAACTTGATCCCCTCTCATTAGGCTGATCTGATGTGTGTTGGTCTGCCTGACCCCTCTTTGTTTGGAATAATTTAATGTTACTCTGCCTTATTTGGGAAAGCTGGTCTACAGTATAGCCTTAAGACATCTCATTTTCTAAATACAATTAAATAAACACATTTCTACAAATGGTGCAAACTCTGCTAGATTATAGATAAAAGATTCCCATTCCCCTGCCATTCTGTGATCGGCAGTGATCGGCAATCGGCAGATCATGATTTTGGTGATCGGTAATCGGTGATCGGCCCCAAAAATGCTGATCGGAGCATCTCTAGCGTTTCACCAAAGATGAACTACTGGACATTAGGAAACACACACCAGATAACTTTTTTTACAGTTTTTGATTATTCGGACGTCTTGCAGGACATTCTCGTCGGAGGGGCAGCGTTGTTGTTCAAACGCGCGGTCAGACGCAAACGCGGGAAGCGAGCCGGCGCGCTGGTTAAACTCCGCGAGCGCGGCCTGCGCACTGCACTCCCCAGTATTCATCTCGCGAATCTCCGATCCCTTCCTAACAAAACGGACGAAGTTCTTCTCCTCACCCGCACTAACAAGGATTTTTTTAAACTCTGCTGCTCTGTGCTTCACTGAAACCTGGCTGAGTGAAGCCATACCGGACAACGCAATACATCTGCCGGGCTTCCAGCTGTTCCGAGCGGATCGCATCGTGGAGCTAACGGGGAAAACAAGAGGTGGTGGATTGTGTTTCTACATTAACGAAAGTTGGTGTTCAGATGTAACAACACTGAAGAAGATGTGCTCTCCTAATTTAGAGGCACATTTCATAAACTGTAAACCTTTCTACTCGCCTCGGGAGTTTTCCTCTTTCATTCTCGTGAATTTTTACATCCCACCAGACGCGTGCGTGAGCGCGGCGCTACAACAGCTGGCTGAACAAATAGCTGAAACAGAACAAAGGTATCCTGACTCTATTTTAATCATTCTTGGGGATTTTAACAAAGCAAATCTTTCCTGTGAACTACCAAAATACAGACAGCACGTTACATGTCCCACCAGAGACAGTAATATACTGGACCACTGTCACACCACAATAAAAGATGCGTATCACTCCGTTTCACGAGCAGCTTTGGGGCTCTCTGATCACTGTTTGGACCTACAGGCAGAAACTGAAATCAGCTAAACCTGTAATAAGGACTGTAAAAAGATGGACTAATGAAGCAGAGCAGAATCTACAGGCCTGCTTTGATTGCACTGATTGGACTGTTTTTGAAGCTGCTACCAACGATCTGGATGAGCTCACAGATACTGTAACATCATACATAAGTTTCTGTGAGGATACATGCATTCCTACCAGGACATTCTTATCATTTACTAATGATAAACCATGGTTTACTGGGAAACTCAAACACCTTCGTCATGCCAAAGAGGATGGCTACAGAAGTGGGGATAAAATTTTGTATAACCAGCCCAGAAACAGACTGACAAAGGAGATCAGAGTTGCTAAAAGAAGCTACTCTGATAAACTGAAAAAACAGTTTTCATCCAACGACCCATCATGAGTCTGGAATGGCCTGAGGAACATCACCAACTACAAGTCACCATCCCCCCGATCTGTGGACAATCAACACCTGGCTGATGATTTAAACTCATTTTATTGCAGGTTTGAAAAGCCCTCATTCACACCACACACCGGCTCTGACCTGCACTTCACACATTCACCATCACCTCCTGCACTCCCATTACTCCCCCCTCCTGCCATCCAACCTGAGCTTAAGGTCTGTGTGGAGGACGTGAGCCGAGTCTTCAAAAAACAGAAGACTAGGAAAGCCTCAGGCCCAGACGGCATCTCATCTGCTTGTTTAAAAGCCTGCGCTGACCAACTGGCCCCGGTCTTCACGCAGATCTTCAATAGATCATTGGAGCAGTGTGAAGTTCCCTGCTGCTTCAAACGCTCCACTATCATTCCTGTCCCCAAAAAAACCAAAATCACTGGACTTAATGACTACAGACCTGTCGCTCTCACGTCTGTGGTCATGAAGTCGTTTGAAAGACTGGTGCTGGCCCACCTGAAGGACATCACTGGACCCCTGCTGGATCCCTTTCAGTTTGCTTACAGAGCAAACAGGTCTGTGGATGATGCAGTCAACATGGGACTGCATTATATCCTGCAACATCTCGACAGACCAGGGACTTATGCAAGGATCCTCTTTGTGGACTTCAGTTCGGCCTTCAATACCATCATGCCTGGTCTTCTCACAGCCAAACTGTCCCAGCTCTCCATACCATCCTCGATCTGTCAGTGGATCACCAGCTTCCTGACGGACCGGCAGCAGCGAGTGAGACTGGGGAAACTCACATCCAGGACTCTCACCACCAGCACTGGCGCCCCTCAAGGGTGCGTTCTCTCCCCACTGCTCTTCTCCCTGTACACTAATGACTGCACTTCCAAAGACCCCACTGTCAAGCTCCTGAAATTTGCCGACGACACCACTGTCATCGGTCTCATCCGAAACGGTGACGAGTCTGCTTACAGACTGGAGGTTGAACAGCTGGCTGTCTGGTGCAGTTATAACAACCTTGAGCTGAACACGCTCAAAACAGTGGAGATGATTGTGGACTTCAGGAGGAACAGCCCAGCACTCCCCCCACTCACCATCATGAACACCACTGTGGAAGCAGTGGAGTCATTCAGGTTCCTGGGCACTATCATCTCTCAGGACCTGAAGTGGGACAATCACATTGACTCCACAGCAGAGACTGTACTTCCTTCGCTAGCTGAGGAAGTTCAACTTGCCACAGGAGCTTGGTTCAGCTACCAAATCAGACATCAGGAGACTACAATGGACAGTCCGGACTGCGGAGAGGATCATTGGTGCCCCCCTGCCAACCCTCCAGGACCTCTACTCTTCCAGAGTGAGGAAGAGAGCAGGTAAAATCATCACAGACTCCACTCACCCTGGACACCTCCTGTTTGAACTGTTACCGTCAAGACGGCGACTCAGATCACTGGCCACAAGAACATCTCGGCACAGGAACAGTTTCTTCCCACAGGCCATTTCCCTCCTGAACAGTTAACACTCCTCCCAAGGCATATGCCTTAAGTGCAATACTCCCACTGTTTAGTGCAATACCCTACAACTCAGGTGATACTTATATGTAGATTTATTTATTTATAATATTCAAAACACTGTAAATATGTTCATAATCTGTAAATCTGAAAATGTCTATTCTGACTAAACCCAACTGTGATACTTTTATTCTCATATATTTATATTTTTATTTTTTATTCTTATAATTTGTAGTATTATGTTTCTTGTTGTATTTGTATTTGTATATGTCCACTGGAAGCCTCAGTACCAAAAACAAATTCCTTGTGTGTGCAAGCACACTTGGCAATAAAGCTCTTTCTGAATTAAGTTTATTTTTCGGACCCCACATATTTTTTCTTGTTTTAAGCACAAACTCTTAATTTTGATGACCTTTTCACAATGCAAGACTTAATATTTGATATATTTTTGCTTCTTAAGTAAATGTATCTTTATTTAGGAATTTTAAGGTCATTTTAATGGAAAACAAGACAAGCAAGTACAATTTTTGGCAGTGATTGGACGATATGTAAATGTCAATATGTAACATATACGTTTTCTTGCGCCTTCCTCTCTGTCTGTAATCTGCAGCGTTAGTGGGCGGCACTAATAAATAACTTCCTGTAGCATCTGTGGAAGCAGTGACATGTTCAGACACTGAGGCTTTGTGCAATGAATGGACACAGAAGACGGTCAAACAAGACCAGAATTGTTCTCGATGTGTGACCAGACATAGCTCCATCTATTGTCAGTAGTGCTGACGCAGGGTAAACGTTTGCCAAGTGGTGCAGTCAGACTACATTAACCTACAGTGGCAGGATTATGGCAGTCTATGTCCTTGTGCACGCTGGTTATGCAGCCCTAGAAAAGGCAACGGGGAGTGCAGATCCAGAAGTTCCTCGCTATCAATTTAGGTTTTGAAGTTTTCAATGTTGAGGTTTTGCTTATAAGAAAGCAAATTACGTTCTTTAGGGCTGTAATGTTGTGTAAGGCCTAAATATTAGTTGATTATTTGGCCCCAGTGTTAATGTTGTAGCTCATACAAAATATAAATAGTATGTTATGTTTTATATTTTATGCACGACTGTTCAAAAGTTTTAAGTCTGTAAGATTTCCGTTTTTTTTTTTAAAGTATCTTACTTGATCAAAACACAGTAAACAGTAATATTGTGAAATATTACAATTTTAAATAACTGTTTTATATTTAAATATATTCAAATTTGAATAATTTCAGCATCATTACTCCAGTCTCTTCAGAGTCACATGTTCCTGCTGAAATCATTCTATAATATGTGGATTTTCTGCTCAAGAAATATTTATTATTATCAACGTTGAAAACAGTTGCTACTTAATATTTTTATGAAAACTATGATACTTTTTTTCAGCCACTTTTCTCTCTAGATATTGCAATTGAAAAGCTAATATCCCTCCATCACTAGTAATATTCTGTATGTTATATATTGCTGTCTGTATTTTCTTCTTGCACTGCCTCTCTCCAGCGTTATGGTGACAGAGAGCGTATCCACATCAGTGGTGACCTCCAGTGGGACGGGAGAGGACGAGGAGGAACAGGCCCTGCTGGAGCGCCTGGCTAAGAGAGAGGAGCGCAGGCAGAGGAGGATGAAGGAGGCGCTGGACAGACAGGAGGAGGACGACACCAGCCAAACCTCAGAGACCAGCGCTGGTCTGCGGCCCGGCGCCAGCTACAAAGCAGAGGAGGAGCACAACAGCAAGGAGGTGGAGAAACCGGTGGAAGAGGAGGAGGAGGAGGTGGTCATCCCGAGGGAGGAGGTGGTTGTGGAGGAAAAGCCACGGAGGTCTTATTTGAGAGAACAGGTGTGTATTTCTTTTTTTGTATGGTTTGTTAGACCACAGGAACTTGCATTTAACTTTGTAAACTTTTTTACCTGTAGGAATCCCTTGAGGAAATATCTAAAATACCTGATGAGGTATGATAAGTGTTGTTGTTTTTCCAAAATGGCTTTTTTTGTTTCATTTGCTGCAACAAAGCATGTGACTGCAGTTCCATTCATAGGACAATAATGAGCAAGATGCTCTGCCTGCTTCCGAAGTATGTGAGGTGATTTTAAATGAAGACGTAAATGATTCTGCAGTTGTTTCGGGGACGGATGTGGAAAATGGCACCGCAGAACTCACTGCAGGTGTACACGAGGAAAAGAGTGAGATAGAGGATTTGACAGAGAATGGAGTGGATGAAATGAGAGAGGCAGAAAACTTTGAGAAATATGAGACAGAGATTTCAGAAAATTACGAGTCTTTGGTAAGAGTTTAGTTGTGTTTTGAGGACTGCATAAGGATGGATGGTTTAGATTTTGGGTGAGAGATGAACAGAAAAGTTTATTCGTAAAGACCTCTTGAAATAAAGATTTGTGACATTTAGTCTGTGCATGTACTTTGAGGCCTCTATATGCTAGTGACAAGCTAACCTTTAGCACATATATGTGTTCAAATAAGTATTTTACTGCCTTGATTTCGCCGACTTGCTTACGCAATTTCGTCGCTGTCAGGCAGAAACCTTGTATCACTAAAAACTTTACTTTTCGGGAAATGGAGTTTTGTCTGTCATTAGAACGGCCGCATCTGAGGCAGTGCATTACATTTTCATAAACTTACAGGTTATAAAGTTTACTGTAGCTATGTGGGTGCAGTTTTTCTGTCATGTCACGTTGATCTTCTCATGTCATGAGAAATACTAGACTTAGACTCTCTTCTCCACTCATCCAATACATAAAACATCCTTTATATATGTAGTGTTTCTTGAGTAAAGAAAACACTATACTTATTCAAACAACCAGTTCTTAAGGGTTTTGAGTGATTAATGATCAGTATGTAACATGACGAAAATATATTTATTCAATGTTATCCATATTATATTTCATATGCAACAGCATTGTGAACTTATAACGATACATTTGCTCATTCATTTTTAAATGCACCCTTGTATTGCAAACAAGCAGAGACAGTCCAAATTGTGTGCGGCACTTCATTCAAGATTGCAGCATGAGGTTGAGGTTTAATGACACTTTGATGATCCGACGGAGATACGAGGTTAAATCACAAGCTCCTTGGTTACAAATTTAAAAACCCACAGACAGACATAAAGGTTGAACAATAGTAATGATAAAAAAAAAGAATAAAATGTGATGCGAGGTTTCTGCCCGACAGCGGTTGTGTGATGCTCAGAAAATGATGTAGAAACAAAAAGTGTCAATGCTAAAATTTCTTTAGCAGGTGTACTGCTATCAACAGAGAAGATAAATTATCATGTTTTGACTCATTAATGCATTTTATTTGCTTAAAATGCCACCATGTTGTCATGACATCATATGATCTCGCTAAGGTCAGGTTCAAAACATTTCTGCCTGATTTTCCTAGTTGAATGTCCAACTTCGAGTGACATTCTTTTGCAATGGGTAGTTGGGAACTTTCTGAGTTGAATGTAGACCATATTTCTATTTATAGAGAATAAAGATTTTGATTTTGTTCTAACAGGCATTGCTATTTTCCCCATGGAAAAACATTACCTAATACAACCTGCCTCCAGTAGTAAATAGCAAATAGTAGATCATTGGCTATTTAATAAAAAAGGCAAACTCTTCAACTTCCTGTTTAAATTTTAAATATGAAATAACACAAAAAATAAGTAATTTCATGGGGTCTACAATAGCTTTTGATACAAAAGTCAATTCATGTTTTACTATTTTTGAGTGCAGCCATAAAATGTCTTCCCCAAAATCCTAAATCACTCCAGGCACTATTTGAGCACAGTGTGTAGTGTTTTCACCAGCGCACACAAGTATCAGTGCATTTCACAGTGCAGGTTTAAAATCTGCTCAATGATCAGCGGTTACACACTGTGTGTTCACTGCTTGCTGCATGTCTATTGGGAGTTGATGGTGTGTGTGTGTGTGCGGGTGTGTGTTTGTGAATACACCAACAGCACCTTCATTTCGTTCTTCCAAAACTCTTCCAGCGCTCCATCTCTCTCTCATGCGCATGCATGTCACATCCACACATCACTCACTTCTGCTTATGTGTGTACAGATGGAAGATGAAGATATGATGAGGAAGAATAAACAGCCAAATGGAGGAGTGTGTGAGGACAGCCCTCTCAAACACAAGAAAGCCGAGAGGACTTTCAGGTCAGTGCTCATTATAAACAATTAATGATTGTGTTAGGATGGTCCAGGCTTTCTTTTTCCAAACAATTTAGAGTTCCCAGAATTCCATATTTGGCAGCCTATAGATCTGTAATGCTTCGTCCCAATTCGCATACTATCCCTCCTAAATAGTATTCGAAATTAGAATTAGTGTCCCAAATCATAGTATGTTGAAATAAGTATTCCAAAGATACCCGGATGGTTTCTGGTTAGAATCCGAAGTGCAGATCCACACACACTCCAACGGCTAATACTGCCCACAGTCCATTGCGCATTGGACTTGGAATCGATTAGAACTACAAACACGAATAAAACGTGTTAAGAAAAACTACAAAAATGACAGATGTGTGAGACTGATGGTTAAGAAGCGAGGTTTAGATAAAGGGTTTTGAGTGATTAATAATCAGTATCTAACATCACAAAAATATATTTATTCAATGTTATCCATTATTATATTTCATCTGCAACAGCATTGTGAACTTATAAGGTTACATTTGCTCAATCATTTTTAAATGCATCATTATGCAAATACATGAGGAGAGTTCAATTTAATAGAATGTTGAGGATTTTAACTGTGTAAGTTTCTTTTCTTTTCTTTTCTAAAGAAATATCCAAGGATTTGACCAGAACATAGTGTATCCATAAATTCTTGCGAAACAATCAATACATTTATTTGGGACATATATAAGCATTTTCCTTGCACCAATAACCATAATAACAATCAGTCGTTAAAAACTCATCCCTTGTGTGCAAGTACAGTATGTTGAAATTAACATACAGATAAAATAATCACGTTCCACATGTCTGTTAGTCTGTTTATGACCTTGTTGCCTGCATGTCCAGCTATATTCCGTACAGAGCTTTGCGTGATGAGGTATTTGACGCTAGTCACATGATCTACTGTGTCCTGAGGGCTGTTCTCAGCTGTAACTGGAGACTGTGTTACCTTAGACAGGGGTGTGCTGATTCACTAAGTCTGTGTGTGAATAGGTTGGGTTTTCTTTACACGTAAAGAACATGGATGTGTAAAGCTGTTGACAGACCCTTTAACCTGTACGAGTGAGTATCTGTTCGTCTGTGCGACAGCCGAGGCAGCTTACGCTCTCCTGAGGCGCCGGAAGAAGACGAGGCAGACGGCGAGGATGCTCGCTTGGAGGCCGAGAGGAAGCTGGAGGAACTGAAGAGGAGGAGAGACGAGATGGAGAGCGAGGAGTTTGAAAGGATGAGGCAGAAACAGCAGGAGGCCGAGGTGGAGCTGGAGGAGCTGAAGAGAAAGAGGGAGGAGAGGAAGAAGGTGCTGGAAGAGGAGGAGCGGCAGAGGAAGCAGGAGGAGGCCGAGAGGAAAGCCAGAGAGGAGGTGTGTTCGTTTAAAGTTAATGATTCATTTCCTGTTCAGGTAACCGTTTCACTGACGCTGTGGAATTTGCCTCGATTCGCTTTTCTGCACGCAAGGGTACTGTCATCAAAACTAGGTGACTTCTGTAAACACCACTGTAAAATGATATGATCAGTAAGTCATGGCAACATATGTTTTTAAATTATTTTAACTCATCAAATTTTTAAGAAATTTCATTCATTTATCTATCAAGTTTTAGTCAATTTAATATAATTTAAGTTGAGATTATACACCTTAGAATTGAAGGCAGCATATGTTTTATGGATGTCCTTTGAGAACTGAAACCTCATATAAGTAAATATAATGTGTATATATAAACCATATATACATAATAGGTTAAATATACAGTACAGTTCAAAAGAGAGGGGTTAATGAATGAAATTAATACTTGTATTCAACAAGGATGCATTAAATTGATCAAAATTAACATTAAGGGCATTTGAAAATAAATTTGAACTTTATATTCATCAAAGAAACAGTAGTGCATACTACTTTATATTTGTCTCATTACTGAAATAAATATTGACAAAAATGGTTGAAAAATTAAACAAAAGATAATTTACCCAGTATTTGTGTGACATTCTGCTGTTTGTATTTTTATGCTTAAAGTATCATGTTGTTAGCTTAGCTTTAACTGTAATTTGATATTAGGCTGTGGTGTGAAATAACTGTTGTATACTCTCTCTCTCTCTCTCTCTCTCTCTCTCTCTCTCTCTCTCTCTCTCTCTCTCTCTCAGTATTGAATAGTTGTAATTCAAATGAATTCCACATCATTTACATGAACATTAGCATGATCGCACCCAGTGTGAGTTCCACATGAGTGCACATGAATTTCAGTCTCTGGATCTCTCAGTAGCGGGGCAAGAAACACAGCCGTTCCTCCTCGTGGTGGCCCGCTCCTAGCATTGTAATGCAAATATGTTTCTTGTTCCTAATGAACAGAGGCAGTAAATGAAAAAAGGACTAATTAGAGATTAGAAGCCCCTGTGCTGATGCTAGCGGGTCGTGCCAAAAAAAACGTGGTGTAAGTAAAAGGCTTCTTTATGATTTCTCAGCTGCTGTGGAATGCGGCGGGCTGCCAGTTCACGTTACGCTTCCACAGAGAGACACGATAGACGCAGTCTTGATTTTTGTTGTTCGTCTCATTATCATTCTCATTTATTGCAAGAAGGACATTTTCTGGGACGTGAAGATCCCAGATCAGTCTGCTGGTGGTGTTTTTGAACGAAGCATGGGAATGAGGTGATGAACGTGTGTTTATTGTATTCTTCAGGAGGAGAAGAGGAGGATGAAGGAGGAGATCGAGAAGAGAAGAGCAGAGGCGGCTGAGAAGAGGCAGAAAGTGGAGGACTTTGTGGATGGAGAGACCATGAAGCCCTTTAAGTGTGTCAGTCCCAGAGGATCCTCCCTGAAGGTCAGCCGCCACCCTCTCTCTCTCTGTCCACAGCTGTCAATCACCCGACAGTGTCAGCTGACTCGTAGGAACACGCTGTCCCCATGAAAAAGCAATTATCTGCCATATCTTGTAAACATAATGAGGAGGAGAACAGCTTGATGATTGTGCGTTAATGCAGCTGGTGTTAACTGAAGCATGTCTGTACTAGTTTAAAGGGAATAACCCTTTTGTTACCATTTTCCACTAAAGTACCATAGCTACTATGTTACCATTTTCCACTAAAGTACCATAGCTACTAGAGTTCTTGTTTGTACAAAAAAAAAAAGGGTAATTTGATATTAGCCACCACTGTCATCAGAAAAGGACATTTAGTATGTTAAAGAAAAAAAACTTCTGAAAGCTTCTTACACTCTGTGTAACAGATTTTATATTAATATCATAATTTATATAATAATAACAGTATATTTGAAACATTTTCTAATTCTTAAATAATATTTATGTATTTATAATAATACAAGAATTTATAATATAATGTAATGTAAAGTAATATATAATAATATAACAATATAATACAATTTATATAATATAATATAATAAAGTAATATAATATTATGAACCTAAAATGTATATTTTTCCTTATACATAAATAATAATAGAATAGAATGCATCTAAATGTATACTTTCCCTTATAAATGTATAGAAATATGCATACACTTTCCCTTATACCTTATGATATACCTTACGCATATCCCTTATACAGTACATAAATAATAGAATAGAATAGAATTCCTTTAAATTTATAAAAATATGCATGTACTAACTAGTAATTAGTATAGTATAGTAATTATGGTATTTTGGCGTAAACTGTGCTTACTGTGAGAAATAGTATCAGATGCACATTCTGAAATCTGTGCTGAAAGACTTTCCCTCCTATTTATCATATGCAGATGATACGTTCACAGATCTGCTTTGTCATCATGTACACTGTATGTATTGCATGCTGTGTGATGTATTTGTGTGATTTTTAACCCCTGTTTTGTGGGTAGCTGGATTAGTTTGATATTGGATGACGTAGTATCAGCCAGAATACAGGTAATCAATTGTAACAAAATAATAATTGACTTCATATATTTTCATCATTTCATAATTCGTAATTCTTTATTTTAATATCTATTTTTGCATCAATGGTGCGTTTGACGCTGTACATCTAATTTCCAAATAATTTTTCTGGTTCTCGCATGCTTTGGATATGGGTTTCCTGCTGTCAGTGGTTTTAAAGTCAGTTCTTTTCTTCTCTTCCCTTTGGAATCCATCTTTTTACAAAAATACAAAATGGCGCGGTAGTGTTTTTGAGAGATAAAGCCGAGCTGCTCTCTTCAAGACGTGAACTCTAGGGGGATGCAGGAAGACCATTAGACTAATAGGATTACTGTAACCACATTCTAACGGAGCCGTTTCAAACACGCCTGAGAATGGGGAATTTCCTGCTGAGGAGTATTTTAGGAACTCCCACATTCGGTTGAGGGGGGGAAGTGGATTTTTTTCAAGATACTATTGGGGTTTGTATGTGTGTTGTCTGTGTGGTTTTTGTTGTTGCTTCACAGGAACACTTTCCCCCCTCTTACCCCTGTTATCATATATCATAAACACAGGCCACGGTTCCCACAGAGAGAGGGAGAGAGCTGAAAAGGGCCCTACTTTTCCTGGCCTCGTGACAGTTTCATTCCGAAAAGAACAGGCTAGTCTCTTGCCTCTCAGAATAGCCAAATCCGACAGACAGCTCGCATCTGTGTGTGTGTGTGTTTTATGTGTGTGTTCCTCATGACCAAAGCAGTGACCTTAAATCTATCCGTTGTGTGATTTCTCTTTCCAGATCGGTGAGAGGGCAGAATTTCTCAACAGATCAGCACAAAAGAGGTTCACTTCTGCTTTTATTCCTTGCTGACCTTTCATGAAAACATGTTATTCAACCTACCTCCTAAGCACAAACGTGTCCAAAAAATAAGATTAATTACATAAATGAATAATCTGAACTGTTTGGAGTACTTTTGGGTAGGTTAAAAGAATGTCCTGGTTCCAAAAAAAGTTTAGACAGCCTTTGTGGCACGTTGTTGATTACCAGACAATTATGTTTACTCGTCCCTCGGTTTATAAAAACAACTATACATGCAGGGATAGCAGAAATCACTGTTTACATTCACCCACAGGAATTTTGTCACATAACCATTTGCCTAGAACAGCAGTCCCAGCCCTAAAAGAACAGTCCAGAAATCTATCTATCTATCTATCTATCTATCTATCTATCTATCTATCTATCTATCTATCTATCTGTCTATCTATCTATCTATCTATCTATCTATCTATCTATCTATCTATCTATCTATCTATCTATCTATCTATCTATCTATCTATCTATCTATCTATCTATCTATCTATCTATCTATCTATCTATCTATCTATCTATCTATCTATCTATCTATCTATCTATCTATCTATCTATCTGTCTATCTATCTATCTATCTATCTATCTGTCTGTCTGTCTGTCTGTCTATCTGTCTGTCTATCTGTCTGTCTATCTGTCTGTCTGTCTGTCTGTCTGTCTGTCTGTCTGTCTGTCTGTCTGTCTGTCTGTCTGTCTATCTATCTGGCTGGCTGTCCATCCAATAATTATTTATTTGTCACACATGAACTGTTGTCATTTTAATTGGCAGTTAATTTTATTCTGTAATCTTTCATTGTGAAAATGATGCTTTTAAATACCAGCATGAGCTAATGTGTGTGTGTGTGTGTGTGTGTGTGTCAGTTCCTTAAAGGCATCTCACGCTCCTGTGGTGTCTAAGATTGATAACAGATTAGAGCAGTACACCACCGCAGTGCAGGTGAGTCCTACATCATCATCTCTCAAACTGAACATAAGCAAAAGATAAATCTATATTAAACACAGGATACCAGAAGACAGCAAAGTGAAATCTCTGCCATTCCTTTCTGCCTTGCTCTCTCTGGTCAGAGCAACAAGGAGGTCAGATCTCCCAGATCAGCTGCCATAGATCTTCCTATGGTGACGGACGGTATTCGCAACATCAAGAGCATGTGGGAGAAGGGGAATGTCTTCAGCTCTGGTGGAAGCCCAGCATCAACCAATAAGGTTTGTGATGTTCATTCTCATAGACTGATGGGTGGGGGAAGGGATCCCACTTTTTCTCTTGGAACCATTTCCTGCTTAACATCACATTCTGAACTTTAACCTTAAAGGGAGTTTTTTCTTCCGCCCCGTACAGGATGCAGCTGGGATAAAGGTTGGCGTGGCTGGCCGCATCAACGATTGGTTAAATAAAACTCCAGAGACAGGCAAAATGTCAGGAGGAAGACCCACGGTAAGCCTTTGACCCTGTCCATTACACCCTTGAGCTCTGCTTGCATTAGACCAGAACAAGATGAGTATTGTTGTATGGCACCACCTAGTGGTAATGCTTCTACGCAAAGGGAAATAATACTTAGCACTGAACTAAACAGATGTTTTAGAAAACATTAGAAAGAGATTCATGGGAGTTTATGTTAATTTCAGTCATTTGTATACTTTGACTATTTCTGTAATCACATAGAAGGGATTAAAGAGGTAGTGGTATTCAGGCTTACTCATATTTCCTGTCATCGCTGACTGGCTGTTTATTTTAAAACAATGGCTTCAATGTTCAAATATGGATGTAACATAAAAGGATGCTATAAATATATTTAAGTGTACAAGTCTATGTAAACTTAAGAAAAGAAGTCTAGTTAACTGTGGAGTAGTTCAGAGTTTGAACGTCGAAATGGGAATGTAAGTACTGAGTTCACTCACTGTATGTCAGAGTAATTACAGACTATGACTAGTCTTAGTTAAATGAAGCAAATAATTGTCAAGAACATCTAAATTCAGTCATTATAATTAGTTACAAATGAAATCACTACTGTTTTGGATTTAAAATTTCACCCGTTTACAGAAAAAAAGGAGATACTGTGTTCATTTCTGTGTACTTTTCCTCATCCAAGGGGTGGTGTCATTACAATTTCGCTTTTTAGGAACCAGAATAAGGTTACAGTGGGACTTTACGCCTCATTTACGTTCGCCCAAAGCGTTAACATAATAGGGCTGACCTTTGACCTGTTGCTCAAGTACAAAACCCACGGGTGCACTCTGATCACAATATCCTTATACTAGTCTTTTTACTACTATTTAATAATGACAGACAATGGACAAAATTGGCTAAAGCATTTTTTAAAATGCAACTTTTATTGTTGTTCTTGCTTTTTAAATAATTTAAAGTTTTACATTTTTTAACTGTTCATCTATTAGATAAATTAATAAACTTTACAAAACATCTTCCTATCGTTTTTTTCACAGGCTGCATATACTTGAAAATGAAATCCATTGCTTCATAATTTGTATGTTTTTAATGTCAAATAACATTAATTAACATTGATTTACCTTGAAGTGAATTTATGACAAGATTGATTTGGAAAAAGAAAAAATTTCACATAATCGAATGTGATCTCTGTCGAGCAGCATTATTTTCTGTCATCAAAATGGTGCACCTCACCTTGGCCTTCACAGTTTTCCTGTCATTCTCTCTTTCTCTTCCACTGTTACTGTAGATTTCCCTTTGCTTCTTCCCCTGGGCTTCTTTCCTCCGCTCTCTCTTCTGCTTTCTCTCTCTCTGCTGAAGATCAGGTATGTCCCTTCACTCCAAGTATGCTCCCTTGCCTTAAGGACACTGGCATCCGTTATGTCACTACTGTCGGATTGACGTGCATGTACATGTGTTGTTTACATGAGTTGTGTAGTTCAGGGCCATCTCGCGAGTGATATTACACCCCCTTCTCCTCCTGCAGGACCTGAAGCCAGGTGACGTGACCAGCAAACGCAGTCTATGGGAAAACAAAGGGTCCTCTGCTACCAAGGTAACCAAATACAGTTTTTCCCCCATATCAGCCCAACTATCTCTCTCTCTTAGTTATATATACACATAACATTTTTCATATGCCCCTGGAGAGTGAATTAATAAAGCACTTATGTGTCCAAACAACAGGCTGTGGGTATATTATAACCCTTCAGGCATGCCATTACAGTAACAGTCATAACACCACTCTAGCATGATATCTGCAGTATAACATTGCCATAACATTGCCTGTGTGTTTTGTGTTTTAAGCCATCCCCTTGCTAATTGTCTACAGATCTGACCACCTTGAGGAGGTAAATGTTACTTTATCACACAGGAATGCACAGTGTTTGATGAGCCACACTTAATGCATTTATCACAAGATGGCTTAGGAACTGCGATGTCATGCCTTTGGCTTCTTTCGATTCTTCACGGAGCTTCTCTCACACTCTTGCTCACAGCCACAAGAACAGGCGGTTGGTTTGCAAGGAGGAAGTGCTTTGAAGGACTGAAGTCACCAGGAGTAACTCCTGTAACACTAATTGACCTTATGTTAAGCTCCGCCCACCTTGGTTACCATTGTTGACTCTGACAAGCATTACATAGATTCTAATAGGAATGAACTGGATATGTTCATTAACAGTGAGATTTTTGTTGTTGTTGTGTTTTTTTTTAAATCAGTAAAATGTGCTTATGGAAAACAAGCTAATTGCAAAGCATTGTGTATATGCCATTTTTCTGCCTCTTTAAGCAACCACATAACACACCCTAGCAACTCCCTAGCAACCACCCAGGACTGCTTAGCAACTCCCTAGAAACAACAGAATAGCAACAGACATAGCAACATCCTGGCAGACATCCACAACACCCTAGAATCATGGTAGAAATTTTTGCGTGTGGATAAAAATACTGTGAAACAGAATCTAGATAAATGTTTATGACAGTAAACTTTTGAAAAGACAAAAGCCTCTTTTGATGGCAAGTGATAATGTTACTACAACATACTCACCATGGTACTGTGAACTTAGTCACGATTGCATTTGAATCAATATGTAAATTAATTAACATTGATTTACCTTGGAGCGAATGTAGGTCACAATTTATTTGGAATAGGAAACTACTGGGTAGCTTGTGTCATTCCTACAGTAGAAGAGACTTGCCATTATTTAGAAATAAAATGTAAAAAAAAAAAATGTAATGCATATTTAAAATTCCATTAAAAAATATCCAAACAGACAGGACATTAAAGAGTAAAAGCTTGTCTGATAATATGCTGGTTGGTAATTAGGGCGGAGCTTAGTGAAGGATCATTTTCACCTTCCCTCTCTTTTTCATTCGCTCTTCTTTTTTTTTCCCATCACCCCTTTACAAAGGACTCTGCTTATTGTGAAAAGATCTATTTTAATGCTGGCATGACTGGGATGCAGTTGACCAAACATGGCGGTTTATTCACATCACGAATAGAAGCCAATTCCAGACGATCCCATCGTCTGAACTTGAAAAGGCATTCCCACGAGCGCTGGCCTTCATATTTTTATATCCACAGATCAAACAGATAATAACGGTAGTCATTCAGAGCGGGTGGCTCTATCTTTGGAACGGGCACAATAGAATCTTCTGCTGGACTGTCAGCGAGGCGTCAAGATCAGGCCAAGGCCGCGGTTAGCCACAGATTGCAGTTTTGGCCCAGAGCACTTAAAGGACTGGTAAATGGTGACGTAAAAAGCCTAATGAAGGGAAATCTGTGGTTATAACCGCACTGATGTTACCAAAACCAGCAGTGCAGTTTGGGTAGGAGTGGAAAGAATGAGGGTTTCACTTGTATGTGAATCTGGAAAAAGAGTGCTGTTTGAAAGCATGTTCCTGTCAATGTACACGCAGCATGTCGGCCACAAGTGCTTTCACTGATGACTTTTTGGAGCACATCGGCACAAAAAAACATGTTAAAAAGGAAATGTAAAATGAAATGTGAAGGCATAAGTGGAATACCAGACGGATGGGCTGGGAAGGACTCTGCCACACTGATTAGCACATTAGCTTTTATTTATGTTAATCTCATTCTGTCTTTTTCTCTGTTTCTTCTCTTTCTCTCTTTTTCCATCTTTCTTTTTGATTTATACCTTACCCAGGTCGCAAGCAGAGGAGAGACCAAATCCGTCACCAATGGTAAGTGACAAGAAGATAAATTGTATTTGTGTAAAACCGTGTCCCATTTCCATTTTCCAACAAAAAGCAATTTGTCAACCAGTAACTGCTGCGCGATGTGACACAATCACAGGCAATTACAATGTATTTGATGCATCAAACACGTCTATGAAGAGCAAGGTTTTGGACCAATAAGATTACACAGTGGGCGGGGCTACCAAGTGTTATGCTACCAAAATGGACCCTTTTTTGTGATGACCCATTTCCAGTTATCAACACCATAAATCTAGCAAAGTTTTTTTATCTTTTCATTTTATTTATAACACTATACTTTGTGCTTTCTACCATGGCATTAAATTACAGAAAACTAGTTAAGGCTGCTGCATCAGTGTTTCTAATACAACATCTGAGGAACTGACAGCAAATTTGACATCTTTCACTCTTCTGACCAACATAATCAATCTCTCTATATTTATTTTTTTTTCTTTTGTGAAGTCATAGAAACGCTATTATGGATTTTTTTTTTCTTTTGGTACTGGAGCAAACGGGAACACAAAAATTATATTTGTTGTAGCTACCGTTCAACATTATAGAAGTTTTCTCAACTATGACGATTTCTGCTTCTGAACAGTGTGAAACACGGTTGTGGCTAGATTGTAAAAAAATTGTGGATTTACTTGAAAGGGATTTTGCTTTTAGGGTTTAGATAACAAAAAAAATTAGGTTGGTTTGCACACAGTGTAAGTTTTATTGTGCATGTGTGTTCGCAATACAGTTGTTTCTTTTGGCTATAGGGCCAAAATGAAGTCCTACTGTGAAGGGCAGGTCTCTCCATATTGCACAACACCCATAAACCCTCTGGCAGGAAGCCCTTCCAATGATAAATCATATCTGCAGGCACGTCGTTCCCTGGCTGAAGTGTTTTAAAATGCCTCTTTGGCATTGTTTTCTATTTTGAATGCCGGCCATTTGTTCCTCTAAAAGAGGACGCGGTGGCCTTCGGGCGTGCCAGGCGTTTTTTGGGTAATGGGCGACAGGTCTTTGCGTTAGCCTGCCCTCTCACCCACGTCTGCCTGCTCGTCTCAATATCACACTGTGGATTATGGGCGTCTGTCAGTGCCAGCAGGGCTAAAGCTGCATGTTTGTCACATTACTGCATGGGGCGGCAGATTAGCACACTCGCATGCCATATGAAAACTTACGTCCTTCCAACCATTTAAAAATGGTCAAACACATGGCCAGCTTGCATTTAAGAGATTTTGTTTTAACTATATTTAGCTCTGGAGCACAAGAGAAAGGGTGTATGTTACAGATACACACAGCTAAGCATACAAAGATTTTGAATTGTCCCATAATCTTAGTTGAATGAAAAGCGTAACAAACACACACCATTTAACCCTTCTGCTGAGGGGCAAAAAAGTGACCCAGATCCCATAAATAACAGGCAATAATCATGTTTAAACATGTTGGACTATAATCATTTTATAAATTACATTTTGGGTCAAATTTGACAAATCTACTTATTTCAAGGGTTCTATATGAATTACAACAAGGCTGCATTTTTTTTATTAAAAATACATACAGTAAAAACTATGAAATATTGTTGGAGAAGTATTACCAATTTAAAATAACCATTTTCTGTTTCATATATTTTTTTAATGTTTTTTAGCATCATTACTCCAGTCTTCAGTGTCACATGATCCTTCAGAAATCCTTCTTGCTGATTTGCTGCTCAAGACACATTTCTTATTATTGATGTTGAAAACAGTTCTTATGTTTAATATTTTTGTGTAAACCATGATACTTATTTTTTTCTGGACTGTGGTGAATAGAAAGTTCAAAAGAACAAACTTGATTTAAAATCGAAATATTATAAATGTCTTTGTCACTTTTAATCAATTTCATCCATCCTTGCAATATATAAAAGTTTTAACTTCTTAAAAAAAAAAAAAAAAACACGTACTGACCCCAAACTAACTAGTAAAAATTTGAATGAAAGTGTGTGTCATCTCATTTATTTTCAAGCAATTTTATGACTTTTCTCTTTTGTCTCTTAACAGGAACGGGCCATTAACCTTTCAAAGACGCCAGAGAGGCAGGGACCAAGAGAATGCACAACATTCCTTTTTTAAACTTTTATTAATACCAAAAAAAACAAACACACACGAGCATTTTATACTGCCAGGTAGATCTGTGTGTAGACGGTATAAAAGAGAGAAAAATTTAAAAAAATATATATATAAATATATATTTTATCACTGTATTCACAGGCCACCATCTTGCACCATCATAACATAACCGCAGTTGTGTGTACCTTCTGTTAAACTGAAATCTAGGCTGTGAAAACGAGCGATTCCGACTTTCATTTGTTAAGATTATATAACAGCTCAAAACATTACAAGATTCCTTGGATAGGAGGACGAGGAGTAGCATTCCGAATTGTCTTTTGTCAAATCACAAAGCATATTAAGCATGTTAGTTACCCTTCTCACCTGTTAATTTATAACTAAAGCAAAGCTTCACCCTGCATTTCATACATGTTCGCCAGTTCCATACCGAATATGAGCACCTGTAGAGTAGCTGTATTTTGTAGGCCTACTTTTTGTCATAACGACACTTTTTAAAAAAAAAAAAATAAATAAAAAAATTGTCTTAATAATATATGTTAGCATATAGTGTAAGTTTTTGTAATTAACTATATATTTTACTGCTTGATACAAAATGGTCTTTGCTTTTGCTTTCAATAGTATTTTATATCAAAGCAAGTTTTAATTCAGCAGAAGTCCATTATAGTCCTACCGTTATCATTATTACATTATCTTTGGCTTTTTGTACTCTTGGAAACACTGGTCTGAAGATGTTTGTGACCATCTTTTTGTAAGTGTTAATCACTATGTGTCATGTGGAATAATCAGTATTGGTTGAAACAAGAGAACTCGAAAGAAAGGGAACTTGCACTTTTTGGCTTAAATCACATATTTGATCAGTACATTTCACAATTTCTGCATATAATGCAAGACCTTGGTTAATCCAAAAACACATCCTGATTTGAACAAAGAAAAAGAGAACAAGCATATAGTCAAAGTCAATTCATGTTTATAAGGGTTTCATTTTTTGAGTGTCTTCTTTCTGTGCTGCAATTGATTCATACTAAACTGCAGCATGGATGTTGTCTGCTTTCAATACAGCGCTAGTTGGCAGAACATTAATAACTTCATTTAAACGTCATCATTTCTGACATCTTTTGTCAAAGAATATCCAGTTCTGAGCGCTGTAGCTTAACGCTAATGTCTCTAAATGTTCAAAGTTCCTGTATTCTGCTTGTATTTTTTGACAATCAAGTTTTTTACTATTTGTTTCATCGTTGTAAGCACCTATGTATTGTTTCAGAGTAACACTATGCAAGTCGCACCACCTTTAAATGCAATTACCTTGTTACAAATTTGACCATTTGTAGCCAATAGTTCCATACAGAGCAACATTGTATCATTGTCTCAGTGACCACAATAAAGAGACCAATGAAAAACACCTGTGATAGTGTGCGTCTCAATACTTCACCAGACTGCTATGCTAAAGCCATATATCTCTGTCATGCTCCACTACCTCTAACAATAGGCTAAGTTCCAGCAGCCAATCAGAGCAAAGCAGTGTGGTCACGTGATCTGGCAGGTCTGTATTAGGTGAGCTTTGGGTTAGTTTGAAACTGTCTGCTGCCCGGACCATCGAGATAAGACTCCATCTCCATCTCTCTCTCTCTCTCTCTTCTTGGTGAGATCTCAGGTAAGAGGCTTCAGATTGTGTTATTGGATCCAAATGACATTAGTTCATTTGTAACTAAAATCTAAACAAGTGCATGGCTACCAGATTAAATTGATTCTGCAAAGTTGCTCATAATGTGTGAACTCAGGCCTGAGGATAACCCTCTTCATTCCTCAATCATCAATGCAATGCTTGTCTTGTTCGCCAGAGGGACTGCTGGTTTGCGTGCTTTGGGTTTTTCTCTTAATGCTGCTTAATACAGACTATCAATGGCAACATTCCTGCCACCATCAGCCTGTGATATTCCAGCCTTTCAGGAGGAGTACGACTGGCCCTCGCTTATTAACGTAAAATGCACATAATTCCAAAGTGAGACAGTTAATCTGCTGCAAAGACTTGGTGGATTTGGTCAGAGAAGCTGCGCTCAGTCCTCTGGCTGCTTCTGTCACACTCTCATTATCACAAGGACTCAATGGAAGATAAACCTTTATCCAAGATGATCTCTGTGAAGAGCCATTAGTTTGAGGACCCTCAGACAAGATAGTCTGAAGATGTTGAGTGAAAATAAGAAATTACTACAATTTGGATAACCTACAGACCTTTGAACTTTCAGGAGCTACAGTAATATTTGGTTACTTTAATATGCACGGATTTCATTGCAATAAAAGCAAAAATCAAACCAAGTGGTGTTAAATGTTGCCAAAGCATAACTAACTAAACTTTAAGCTTTTTTCTTTTTTTGCAATAGTTTTCAATCACTTGGTATTTTTTTTTTTTTTTTTTTTTTTTGTGGGTGTATGAAGTCGGTTCTCCTCAAGTTCCCACAGGTGTTATTTATGACATTAACTATCAACATGTTCCAATTTATATCTCAGTTTTGAACATATCTGTTTTTTTCTAAAGACGAAATACTCCAAGGCACTCGTGTGGTGAAATTAAAAAGCCTTTAATTAACAGGGCTAAATCATTCAAATCAATTTAAAAGTTTAAGTGTATCTGTTTACTTTATTTGCTTTAAAACCTCAAGAAACTTTATTTTATGATTTGTTTTGCTTGAAAAGTGTGCTTGTGTTATATTACATTTAAAACAATCAACAGTATACTCTTAACAACAACGATTCCAAAAGTGGGTTTTCACAGCAATGAAGAACCATTTTTCAGTGAGCATTTTAACAATCTAAAGAACCTTTTTCCAACTTCATAAAGAAACTTTTGTTGAATGGAAAGGTTCCATTGATAGTAAAGGTTCTTCATGGAACCATTGATGCTAATAAAGAACCTTTATTTTTAAGAGTGTACTTTGATATATACCCCTTTGGGCCAGTGCATATACTGTAATCATAATGAGTTGCATTAAAAAATCTAGATGGGACTTTAATGGCAGTAGGTGCTGTGGAATAATGTCCTGCACAAACAATGTGTTTTAAAAATAGATGACAAGGACACATGCACTCTTGATTTACACAGAGAATGAGCAGCAGCCCTTGATGAGACCAGCCAATTCATTGTCTGGAAAAGTGTGGAGCACCTGTTCCAAACCGCATAGTTTATTACTGGCTAAAATAGCCACCCTCACTCATTCATCACATGTTTATTGTGCAGTGATTTATTTCCTGGTGGACACACACGTCTTCAGGACAGCACTACAGTTTTTTCAACGCTTGTTAAGCACGGTAGTTAATATAAAACCTATATGGTCCAACAATGTTGAACATAATGTTTGTCTCTGGGATCAGGGTCACTTTGTAGAAGAATTTTAAAGATGATTTGTAGACGATGTCAAGACTGTTCTGCTGTTAGTAAAAAAAAAGTGGAAATGAATTGAACTCATTTGACATGCATAACTTAAACTTATTTACTTCATCAGGAATCACTTAGTCATGGCTGACTCAGAGGAAGTGGTGGAGGAGGAAGTGCAGTACGTATAACCTTTTTAACTCTTTTATTTCATTTACATATTATTCCGAACACTGAATACCTCAAAGTATAGACTATACTAAAATAGCAATTGAAACAGCAGTAGTGGCTAAAAGTGATGTCTGGCCTGGGAAAATGTAAAAAAAAAATTAAACATAGTAAAATAAAACCTGTAGCTATTTTGCCCTTTTGCCAAATAATTTAACCAAGTGTATATATAGCACATACTGAATACTGCATAAATAGTGAATACCATTACTGACACAACGTACATTTTTCATATCTACCATAATTTCATGTCATCTTTTTAATTCATTACCTAACTTAAGGTCAACCATTTTTCCTTTTTCTTTTCTTCTTCTCTTTTCACCCTGTGCGTATGTTATAGGGAAGGTAAGCCAGTTTGAGATTCATGCACTATCACTAATTATGTCTTCATGGAAATGGAGGCTGGTCCAGAGGAAGTTTCGCGTGCTGTCAGCTTGTGTGCATGTGCTATTTTAGAAACTTTAGATACCCAATAATCGCTTTTGTCCTCGGCTACATGCCCAGTAGAATTAGTTACTCAAGGCTGCAACTAATATCAGTAGGCCAATGTGCAGGGTGACATTGTTGCATCAAGTCAAGTATGTGAATGTCCTGCCCATGTACATTTCCTATTGTCTCAGTCCTCCATTCGTCTCGTGTGCTGTCCATAACGGTCCGTGAATGTAAAATGTAATGCTTGTTGTCTGCAAGTATTATGGCTCATTGGAAAAACATAGCCTACCTCGTTTCATGACACTTTAAAATTGAAATATTCAGTGCGTGGCACTAAAATCTGAAACGGATTAACGTGGCAGATTAAGTTATACAAGATTCAACTCATTTTTTTAAAGTCAGTTTAATGTCATTTAAGTTGGAATGACTTAAAAAAATGTACAGTGTAGTAGAAGCATGTTTTCCCAATGTGCCTTAGTTGATTAATGCCGTTGTTAAAATGATCATGTAAAAATCATGTTAAATTCATTTAACGCATCATTTGGTCCATGCTCACATGCAAATTGCATTAGATAGGCTACTGCATTGGTGGTCTATGTAATATTTCACATTGTCATTTACAAGCTGTTGGGTGGATCTCAATGTTCTGACAAAGGTTATAGATGATCTGTTTGATAACTTGATTCAGCATCTTGATTATGCAAAGACTGATCAAATATTATGCTTCTGAATGTATTTGCTACTAATCGTTATTATGTTCACACTGTAGTGGAGGAAACCGAAGAGGAAGGTAAAATCGAAGTTCACTGTGTGTTGTGTTGTGTTGCTTTTCCTGCATGAGAATACATTATAAAATTAACTTCAAAATATTTTAGATTTAGATAATATTAATACAATATATATGGCTTAAAACAAAGTCAGTTTCATGCTGCAGACTAGTCTTTCACATGCACACATGCATGCAGATATTTCAGTTTATTCTCAGTTAATTCATTCATTTACTCATCCTCATTTGTGCAATTATCTCTTCCTTCCTTCTTGCATTCATTTGTTCTATCACTCCCCCTCTTGAAGTGGAAGGTAAAATTTAAAAACTTACTTAGCAATGATTGCATTCATTAATTTGTGCACCCATTATTTAATCGTTCATTCACCTTTTTATTGTTTTAGTGATATATTGCACTTTTAGCAGTAAATTCACCTTTTCATATAATTGAAAACAAAAGCTAGCATATCTTCATACAAATAAACTTGCATGATATTGAAAACACATTGCATTACACTTATTACTGTAGCCTTTTCATAATAATCGTTTCTCTTCAATAGTGGCGCCTCCATCAGAGGAAGGTAATGCATCGATCTGACTTTTATTTTGTGATTTTCTGTACATTTGCCATCACCAATGCAAGGTAATATTTAATATTTCATGTTATATTTTTATATTAGAACCAGTCCCTGAGGTGGAAGGTAATCATTCCCTCATTTGATTTTTAATCCAATTATTTAAATGTTTTATGATTTTTAAATATCATAGTTACATAGTCAGCTATCTTTAACCCACTGGATCAACACGTATATCTATGTGCGTAATACAAAATTCATTAATTTTAGTACTCACCATTTGAACCAAGACTCGCATTCAGGCAACTCAAGTTCAATTCATTTGCTAAGAGAATCTCTTGCCATAAACTGACATTTTCATTTTTCCAAATTCCATGTCTTTTATCAACAAAAATTATGTTTTGTCAGTCAGAATATCCTGCATAGCAAATCTTAGTATGTTATGGTATTTTTATAATTTCTCAAACTACTAGTATTTCTTTCTTTTTTGCTGTTCTTATATTAGAGCCTCCGGAAGTAGAAGGTAATTATTTCAGTTGTTAAGAATATTGAGGTTATTCATACTTAATACTGTACAAGTGTCTGTAAATGTTCATTCTTTAACCACTTATAACTTATCTCATATCTGAACAGAGGAGCCAGAACCTGAACCAGAAGGTAAAGCTCTTCAGCTTTACATTCATACATGCAATATTATGAACCAAACATTCAGCAAGAATTGAGTTTCTCATTTTTTGGCACTTTGCAGCTGATTTTGTAATAGCATGGTCTCAAGGATTGGCGGGTTGTTTAGTGTGTTCAACCTTAATGATGTGAGCAGCACTGGGTGGCCAGTGCCATCAGTTCAGTGACATGTAAGTCTTACTGGCCAAAATCATGTCTTCATTGCTAGAACTGCCCGGTCATGTAGATTTGCCTTGCACAACATTAGGAGGATCAGGCCCTTCCTTACAGAGCATGCTACACAACTCCTTGTCCAAGCACTTGTTTTATCCAGACTGGACTATTGTAATGCTCTCCTGGCTGGTCTTCCAGCTTGCTCTGTCAAACCTCTACAATTGATCCAGAATGCTGCAGCCAGATTGGTCTTTAATGAGACAAAGAGAGCACACGTCACTCCTCTCCTCACAAAATTGCACTGGTTGCCAGTTGCCGCTCACATTAAATTCAAGGCACTGACGTTTGCCTACAGAAAAACCACTGGCACTGGTCCCTCTTACCTAAACTCATTACTCCAGACTTATGTGCCATCCAGAAACCTGCGCTCTGCTAGCGAATGTCGTCTTGTGGTACCATCTCAAAGAGGCACAAAATCTCTTTCTCGGACCTTTACCATGACTTTTCCCTGTTGGTGGAATGATCTGCCTAACTCAACCAGAGCTTCTGAGTCAGTAGCCACTTTCAAGAAACTGCTGAAGACGTATCTTTTTCGGCAGCACTTGATTCAGTAGTACTAACACTTTCTCTTCTATTCTATTTAAAAAAAAATATATATATATATATTTTAAACTGCACTAAAATTAAACTGAGAGGGGTTATAGCACTTACGTATTGTTGTCCTACTGTTAGTTTAACTGCTTCTATTGTTCTCATTTGTAAGTCGCTTTGGATAAAAGCGTCTGCTAAATGAATAAATGTAAATGATGGACAGCTCATTTTCTTGTTAAACTGATTCATAATGTGGTGATCGATAGTGATCTGAATCAAATGTTTACCATGATTACAACTGCATGATGTTTCATTGTGAAGGCCGGAGGACAAAAACTGTTTATTTGTAAGGTTCGTATGTCATGATGCAATATATCAGCTAATTGAAATCGCATGTGTGATGATTGTGACTGTCAGAACATTGGGTCGTCACGATCAGCCGGGCATTTGTTAAAAAATCAAAACATTTCTTTTGTTCTGGATTATTTTTTTCTAACAACTTAAAAATGTGTCAATGCAACTAGTCTTAATGTGAAATTTTTTCTGTTCATTTGTCATTCTTCACCTAACAGAAGCCCCTGTAGAGGAGGAGGCCGCAGGTAACTGCTCCTAAAATCACATTCACTTTGGTTGATTCCCTCCAAGGTCGACATGTGAAATACTTTGCATGACATATTATTAGTCAGTGATGATGTTTTTTATATATTTTATCCCCAGATGAGACAAAACCAAAGCCGAAGTATGTCCTAAGTTGACATCTTTCTTACTGTTTATCTGCATAAATTCATACGTGAAGAATGCACAGCGTCAGTCCTCATGGATAACACTTATTTTACAGATTCATGCCCAACATCACTGCTCCAAAGATTCCTGAAGGAGATAAGGTGGACTTTGATGTGAGTAACATGAAGTTTAAATTACATCACTTCCTGTATTTACTTCAAAGTGTTGGAATGGAATATTACAGTGTCTTGCTTACTATATTGAATTTGTAAACCTACATATTAGGAATGATATATATTTTTAACAATATGCCGGTTTCATATTAGAACCATGTGACTTTATTATGTGAATGTATAATTATGCAATTATAATGTTTAGAGAACATTCAGAAAACGTTTTCATAACTCATAGAACATATTTTGCTTGCTGGGTGAACGGTCATCCACAGTATGCAAAATAGGCATACTTAACGTATGTTATTGTGAATATTGAATTAATGTCAATACCTGTGTGTGTGTGTGTGTGTAATAGGACATCCACAGGAAGCGTCAGGAGAAGGATTTATCTGAGCTTCAGTCTCTGATTGAGGCTCATTTTATCCAGAGGAAGAAAGATGAAGAGGAGCTGATCGCTCTGGTCAACAGAATCGTAGGTTCTGCATAATCTGGAAGAACAGTCTAGTCCAGAAGGGTTTCAGAATTGTATCACACAGCTTTAAATGCTAAAAAACATTCAGTCTTTACTTGTGATTGCCAGTGTTGTGTCTGTCTGGTGCTGTGTGCAGGAGAAGCGTCGCACAGAGAGAGCAGAGCAGCAGAGAGTCCGTTCAGACAAGGAGAAGGAGAGACAAGCCCGCCTGGCTGTGAGTGACACTCCCTTCAGCCAATAGGAAGCAGCCGTTTATGAGGCTAAGTGCTAGAATAGAAATGAAGGAAAAAAAGTAAAAAAAAAAAACTCTTTCCATCGGATCTCTCAACAGGAAGAAAAGGAGAGAAGAGAGCTAGAGGAACAGAGGAAGAAACAAGATGAAGATGCCAAGAAAAAGAAAGCTCTTACCAACATGACACACCAGTACGGAGGAATCCAGCAGAAGGTTTGAATAAAGAGATATCTAAGAAACTAGGAATTTTGATATTGGGTTTTGATCCAAAAACTTAATGGAAAAGAGGAACCTAGGTATATTAAACCTAAGATAATATGCATGTGAAAATAAAACCCCACAGGAATATTCTGCTTCTCTTTCTCTCTGAATCAAACACCATCATTTATGTCTCGCAGGGCGAGGGTCGTAAAGGGGCGAAGAAACAGACGGAGAGAGAGAAGAAGAAGAAGATCCTGGCGGATAGGAGGAAGCCAATCAACATCGATCATCTGTCTGAAGATAAACTGAAGTAAGTCACCGCTGCTGAACATGATCTCATCACAGTTTGCATCAGCCGGTGTTGCGTAAACGGCCACTGACGAAGCTTCTGATTGGTTGTCGCAGAGAGAAGGCCAGTGAGCTCTGGCAGTGGATGATGCAGCTGGAGGCCGAGAAGTTCGACCTCGGCGAGAAACTGAAGAGGCAGAAATATGACGTAAGTGTTGACGTAATCAACTTCACACAACGACATAGAAAGCATAGCATAAATGTTTAGAAAATTACACTGTCAATATGGGATTTGTACATTTCATTTTTGTTGCATGAAATTACAATCATAATTTAATTTTGCCATATTGCCTTAATTTCAAGAAAACTGTTTCTTTATTTATGTTGGTATCAGCTCTTATGTTAAGTTTGACTCGACGTAAATCAGTCAACCTGAAAACTTTTTTTTGTTACTTTTAATACACATTATTATTGTTATTAACAATTGGACATCCCTTTAAAAATTGCATCAAGCCCTGCCATACACTGTAAAAGAAGATTTTTTGACGTTTTAAATAAATCAAACATTACTGTAGTAAGTTTCACAAGAAAATACTACTTTTAAGTAAAATGTAATGTTTAATTTAATGTGTTATTAGCCATTTCTTTGTAATTAATTGTGAAGTTTACTAGCAATTGTTTCTACAATTTTTTTTTTTTTAGTATATAGAAATCTCCCAATAAATTAAATCAAGTCCCAGCTTACACTTTTTTTTCTTGTTAAATATCTATCATATATTCCACATTACGGAAGTAAAATAGTTATTTTATGTTGACTTTAAGGCCTGGTAAACCTGGTATTAAGAAGTGTTTTTGTTGCAAGCGGACGACACTAAATACAGGTGTAAACAGAGTCTAAAATGTTTTGAGCTTGTCCACTTTCAACCACTTCCAGAGGTAGTGGAAAACGCATTAGACCGGATTGCTTTCGTAGTGTAAACGCTCATGTGGTCGAATGTGTTCAAACAGCCACAAAAGACTCTCCGCCTACTGACCTCATGCGTAAACATTATGATTTAAACTGCGGTAAAAGTTTGGTTTGAAGATGAAAACTTACCAAGCACAATGTTTTCTCTGCATTCCTGATTTCTAACACACACTCACTCTTGTGGCTGCCAGAGCAGAAACGAAAGCTGATGCTCTCCGTATGTTTTTCTGTCGCGTCTTTTCGCGCTCATGTAAATTGCATGAGAATATTTCGTCCGTTAGATCGAAAAATCGGAAAAAGCCCCTACATTTACCAGCCTATAGACCCTCCCCTTGAAGAAATCAGGACAAAAGTGGTTGAAAATGGACAAAAGGGACTAAACACCAGGTGTGTACGGGAATGTGTCTCTTCTACTTGTGATTCGATCGCCCAAAACTAATCTTAATACCAGATGAAAACAGGGCCTAAAAGACTGGCGTCTATGGCCTACCTGTCTTAAACTGTGACTTGCTTCCAGATGAATGTTCTCCAGACCCGAATCAATGAACAACAGAAGTTGTAAGTAACTGGCTGTGAGGGCGGCCACCTCACTGTTGTGTAGCCTGCTGTCAGTAACTGTTGTGGGTCAGATTTGTGTCGGGTCTGGGCTCTCGGTCGGTCGGTGAAGGCAGGTGACGTGCTTGTGGCTGCGAATCCACAGGCTTCCCCCATCAGCTGGTCCTGTTGATATTGTCTTTTGTGCTTAGCAAGGCTTCCGTATGTGTTCCTTACAGATCATTCAGCTACTGGCTAGAGTCAAAGATCACCAGAGGTAAGTACCCTGAGCCACACTGGTCACTTTCCCCTGGTTTCAATGAGGTCTGGCTGAAAGAAAGGAAGCAGAGGAAGTGATGCTGTTAAAGGGATAGTTTACCCAAAAAATCAAATTCTCTCATCATTTACTCACCCTCACGCCATGACTTCCTTTCTTCAGGTAAGAAAAACGATTTTTTTAGGAAAATAAGCCACTTCTGTGAGTCCATATAATGCCATTGAATGGGTGCCCCTTGTTTGATGCGTGGAAAAACCACACACATTGATAGTCATAGTAATCCATACGACCACAGTTTTTTGAAGCCAAACTATAAGTATGTAAGAAAAACACTCATATTTTTAACTTTTTTTAACTATAAATCACATCAGTCTGCTGTGATATGAGTGTTCACAAAAGGGATGTTGTGACAGGTCGACGTAAGTGCGTTGTGAAGAAGTGATGGTCCTCTGTGCTTCAGTGTTACTTTCTGCACAAACTTCACAAGCCACTTCCATATATGTCAATCTGAACTTGTGAACGCGCCTTGGACAGTTGGCCGGAAGCAATGGTTTTCAGTTTAAAATATGAGTATTTTTCTACATTTAGCTTCAGAATACATTAATTATTTTCCCAAAAATCTTTGTTTGTGTTTATCTGAAGAAAGAAAGTCATATACATCGCGGATGGCATGAGGGTGAGTAAATGATGAGAGAACTTTAATTTTTGGGTAAACTATCTCTTTAAGCTGACCAAGACAAAGCCGTTTTGGGTTTTGGGTTTGGTCTGCTCAACAGATCCCGCTCCTTTCAGATACCAGGCCTGATGAAACTGTACGATCTCGACAGGTGCGAGCTCGGAGCATGTGGTTCAGCTTAATCCCAACGTCAAACGGGGAAATGTTTAGGATCTTTACACTCAATCCTAATACGACCAGTTTAAGTGGCTCCTTCTGTTCCTACTTCACTGTCCTCGGCAACACATACAATACATGAATTTGTCCATAAATACACTCATATATGCAGATAAATATGAATTATTGTAAATGTTGACCTCAAGGTAGACATTAAATATTGATTGGACATGAATGAAAGAGACTTCAATGAAACGGTAGGTTTAAAATGAATATTTTTGCCTGTGGAGACGGAATCTGTAGGCTGAACGAGAGGGTAAGAAACACATTAGGATAAAACAAGACTCCATCATGGACTGCATGCAACTGAGTGGCACTTTTTCCTTGCATGTGTATGAAATGAGTCTCTTCTAATTTTGCAAACTGCTATTCTCTTAACTGTCTTTTTATGTTTTTTAACTGTCACCTGTAAGGGGCCTTTCACACTGATCGCTTTTTTCTGTTCCACTGTGCTACTTTTCCATTGTTGTTTTTTTTATGTTTTTGTTTAAGCTTTCAGATTTAAACATTCATAAAAATCTCTCTTCATGGGGGAAAACTATAAAGTGTGGTAGCCAGAAGGAAACATGGGCCTCACAACACAGCACAATCACCTGCAGCACCATGGAGAGCACCATCAGAGGAAGACACAAGGTTGAGGCTGCACAATGAGGTTCAGGACCAAGGATAGCTCCAACACAGGTGTGCACAGTTTCCCCCTCTGACAGGGAACCTCAGCTGCAAGCTGTTGGGCCAATTAGCGGCCACATAAGAGAAAGCTAAGCAGCCACAGTGGGAGAGAGAACAAAGGAGGTGAACACACACTGAGTGCAGACCTGACCCAACCACGAACTGGAAGATAGAGGCCTAGGGGAGGACGTGAGTAGCCTGAATGACATCTGCTAAACGCTACACTTCTTCTCTAGTCATTTTGGTCAGGTAATCTTGGGGTCTCCTACCGTGTGCCTCAGTCCTTCGGCAGAGCTCGGTGACTGCTGCGTTCAGTGTGGTCTGAGCCTGCACAATGGCGGTCAGGGCCTCCTCCATTTTCTTATTGTTTTTCGTCTGCCCAGTCTGAATCCAGTGCGAGGTTCAACTTGCCTGCATTCTCCACCATATGTAGCCTTCACGGGCCAGAATTGGAGGGTTTAACTCAAAACAATTCACCAGGCAGAGTTTCAATGCAACAAACTTAACTTTTATTCTTCAAAAATGTGGGAGGGGGAAGGGGAAAAAACTGTAACTCAGGTCTTCCTTCTTTCTTCGGTAGCTCCTTTTGGCATCAAATTTATATCTAAAGGGGAGACAGAAGAAGTGTAGCTTTTAGCAGATGTCATTCAGGCTACTCACGTCCTCCCCTAGGCCTCTATCTTCCAGTTCGTGGTTGGGTCAGGTCTGCACTCAGTGTGTGTTCACCTCCTTTGTTCTCTCTCCCACTGTGGCTGCTTAGCTTTCTCTTATGTGGCCGCTAATTGGCCCAACAGCTTGCAGCTGAGGTTCCCTGTCAGAGGGGGAAACTGTGCACACCTGTGTTGGAGCTATCCTTGGTCCTGAACCTCATTGTGCAGCCTCAACCTTGTGTCTTCCTCTGATGGTGCTCTCCATGGTGCTGCAGGTGATTGTGCTGTGTTGTGAGGCCCATGTTTCCTTCTGGCTACCACAAAAGTCCCAAGCAGTTTATTTCTCACCTTGCATCATCTGAATAAAGTTTTTACTAAAATTAACAATCTTTTGACTATAATATGTTTATCAATATACATGTTTAAGGATGAGAGTCGCTGTGTAACACACACTCCTCTCCCCCGGTCCCGCTAACGTGCTAGATGGACGTCTTTAACCGTTGCGCTTCAGTCTCGCGTCTTTTGCAGCGTTTTGTGCAATAGACGGCATTCTAGAAACATGATGCTCATGTTAAAAAAAAACCTGACAAAACCTTGGCCATTTAACAGCTAAAATGCTTTCCGTGTGAACCGGTCCTGAAGCAGTCACATTTCCATTCAAAGTATCGTCTCAGTTTTCATCAACTGTTTGTTGTCAAAATCAAGCTCAGTTTAGCCATTGCAATGTCACTGAATTACGATTTTCATTTTCAGCCGCATTATTTCAGCTTATTTTTAACCATTTAACAGCGGAATTTCTAGTGAAAAACAACATTACCCATGATGCTGTACCAAAAATTACACCAATCAGAGTCGAAATAAGCAACACGGCCCAAAAGATCCCCCACTTCCAGGAAGCAGTCAAAATCTACGCTCTCAAAATAATTAAATGTTTGAATATATATGCATATTTTCCAATTAACTTAAATTTATGTTGTTTTTATATATAATCAACATTTTTAAATTAGTAGTTTTTTCCATCGTTTTTACTTCAATTCTGCTGTTCGCAATGCTTCATGGGATTGTACTTCGTTCCCTCACAAAAGACCAATGCAACTTCTGTTTCATGCCAACTTTAAGGTTTATCTCATGAATATTAATGTTGCCCTGCCATATAGAAATAGCTTTTCACAATACAACAAATTCCTAATTAAAAAATAATCTCACCTTACTTTTTATTTCTTGGTAAATATCTTTTTTTTCTACTCTGAAATGAGTATTAATATTAATATTATAGAAGTATTTTGTGAATATTCCATGTTGACTTTTTGGACTGGGGTTTTTGTGTTTTCACAACACAGTTAAGCCTTAGCTCATGAATATTAATTAGGGTATGCTCAGATAAATAGTCTATGATCTGATGTCAGGTCTGTAATAGAGAAATTTGCTCAGTTCCAGGTCAAAACTGAAATGCATTAGCATTATGATTAGAAATAAACTGCGCAAAATAATTTAAATAATTTCCATAGCACACCGAGTAGCATAACGTTATGTTCTCATAGTGCAATGATTTAGTAAATCAGTGGATTGATGAAAGGATCAGTAATTATCTCATATGGTTATTGATATGCAGCCAACTAAAATGGCTTGATAATTATGTTTCTCTTTACAGTGCCAAAGGTCGTGGCAAGGGCAAGGTTGGCGGCAGGCTGAGGTAAACGTGCAGCGAATCGAAACACCCCAGAGATCCAGAAGACTTTGCCACCTTCTTCACATATGCAGTTGTAGTCATAATAAAGCCATTGTTCTGTTTGACTGCACTTTTAGAGACACTGAAGTGACATTTTTCTGATGTCGTGTTGTATTTCTGCTTGTTTTTGTTTTTTGTCATGGACACACAAGTATTCTGCATTTATCACTAAATTTAATGTCACTTTATCCCTGCAACATTAAAAGAGTCAATTGTCTACAAAACGTTTCTTAAGTTATACATTTCCCATTTGCAAAGGAAATGTTTATTTGACATTAAGGAAAACCTGGAAAATTATTATTCAACCCCATACAATAAATTGATGTGAATCGCAAGCAGTCCAAAGAGAAAAGTTGCAGAGCCATTATGTTCTTAGTAATAAACCAATTTACACTAAATAGTAACCTTACTATTAAACCAATATAAGTAATAAGACTACAATGAGGATTATTTTTGTCAGGTGACCTGATAATAGAAAACACAATAAATAATAGAGGTAGGCTATGTCAAAGGTCCAAGCTAACATTGACCAAGCTAGCAGCTGTAGTGTGTCAAAGAACATATTTGAATATAATCAAGTTGTGGAGCTTCAAGATAATCTAATGCAAGGTTTGCCTGTGGATCGAGTTTTAGTTGTAAAAAATAAGTTGCATAAGTGTTGTTCACGCAGAGGAGAGCGTTCAGAGTGCTCCAGGTGTTTTTAAAGCAGCACTAAGTAAGATTTTTTACCTTAAAATAATGTTTCCAAAATCGTTTCAGTGGTTCATCAAGTCGTGACATGGTAAAATGCACTTATGCCACAGCTTTGCGGTACTTTATCTGATATATCCACGCTATGTAAGATTGCCAGATCGGGTCACGTTTCTGTAGTTCTAATGAGACATAAGAAAACTACTAATTTGACTTGCTTTATGGCAAGCCTTACAATTGCTCGTTTGTGATGTCGCAATACATCATACTTTCATAAAATCATGCATCATACTCTACCTTGTCTGTGGCCATTATAGAGAGCCTAAGTCCCTCCCCTCCGCTTCCGGCTAATGGGACCTTATTTCGGAAAAAATATGTATGGCAGTCAATGGCGAGAGACAACTTATCTTTTTATTCCGTCTGAACTGTGCCCTGAATTACACATATGATGTTTGTCAATTTAAAAGATAATTATGAAAATCAAGAAAGTCATAGTTTGTCATAATACAGAAGAGTAACATTTAGTTTTATGTAAAAATCGCTCAACAAACTACATCTCTCGTCTCGCACTATGTACGTCACCGTGCTCCTATGTGTGCAGTCTGGTACAAAACACACAGGCATGATGGCGTAACGTTATGATTATAACATTAGACTATAGAAAAAAATGACAGACGTTAGCTTCATTTAAGTTAGCTTCATTCATTGAGAGAAAAGGTAAGACGTCACATACGCGCCTTTTGGGTTTGTAGTCTTTGTAATTACGCATCTTCACAGTCTTATACCTCAACAGTTTTACATCAAACTGCGACTTTCTTGACTTTAAAATGTATATTTTAAATTGACAAACATCATATGTGTAATTCAGGGCACAATTCAATCGGGATCCTAATATTTGTTGTCTCTCGCCATTGACTACCATACAATATTTTTCCAAAATAAGGTCCCATGGTGGTCCACCGGAAGGGGAGGGACTTAGGCTCTCTATTGATTCCAAAGCCGGTGCTGGATAAACAGAGCATGTGGGTGCGCGTGCGACAGTAGGCTGCGGTAGGCTAAATTATTTACGACAGCGGTAATGGACAATTCCGCTTCCAACCTGTAGGGCGATCGCAGAGGAAAAGTTACTTGGTGCTGCTTTAATGAGGTTGGAGGAAAGTGGCTCACCAGGAGCAGGTTAGACGCCCCTCCTCCAACTGCTGTTTTCATATATTAATGCAGATACACTTATTGTCCACAAGGATGAGAGACATTGATCTCGGAGGACTCTTCACCTCCTCCTCATCAGTGACACAGAGGAAGTGTTTCTATGGATCTTTCCCATTCATTGAATATAAAAAACAGAATATTTAGCATAGTCTAATGGCTAGTTCTTTCAGTATCATAAATAACATTACATATAGTTTTGTGTTCATGCTTTCATACTGCTGTGGTTCATGCGGATCCACTTATTGTCCACAAGGCGGAGCTGAAACACTGATCTGAAACTTTGAAATGCGTGTGCCTGCGTGTCAGTAAAAAATGCCTTTAAACACCATTAAATGTTTAGGCGTTGTATCATTTGTTTAACTGTGAACAAAAGTGATACACATCACTTAAAATAGATGAAATAAAAACTATTGACACATAGTTGCAAACTAAAATAATCAGATATTTCGTCACGTGTGTTGTGTGTGTTTACGCTTGCGACTTTCAGCAGAACATTTTGATCTTTCTTTCTTACCCCATCAAAAGAGAGCTGATCTGACTCAGATCCTGACAAAATCATACATCAGTTTCCAAATATATGAAAATAACATTTCAGTCCTCTCACCCAGACCGAACGTTAACTTATCCAGAACACCAGTTTGACACTACTGATAGCAGAATGACAGAAACTGAAGCGCAGTTTTCATCCGCTCCAATAGGCGGCGTGAGCGGGTTCACTGTCACAGCGACTCCTTTGTATCCTTGACAACTACAACACGTGCAGATGACAGATATTAATATCAAACAACTGGACATATTTCAGAAAATAAACCGACATACAGTCCAATAAAATGCCGGAATCTAGCGTCGCGCTATTCACCGGTAAGTAACTTTGCACAATAAGAATTTCTTCAATAAAATGAGTTGCTCTGTCAGGTAATTTAGGTTTTGTTTACATGCTGCTCAGGCCTTCAGAATCGCAAATCTTTGAATGTTAATGAAATCGTAAATCTTTGAATGAATCGCCATCTGATATTCATATAATATAGCAGAATAATAAGATATGGTGGTTTTTGTTGTAGTCTTACTGTAAGTAATAATCTAACGTTACTGGATTGATGTTTGTTATAGAGTCAGTTGATGATGTTTCTGCTGCTTCATGCTTTTGTAAAGCTGCAGTGATTTTACTTTTAATATAAAGCATCATATATCCAGAGCAGAACAGCGCAAAAACCGTGTGCCTTTTAGGGTTACTTTTGTTAATTGTGAAGGAAAGTTTCATCTTAATTTTAATTTAATTAAAGATTGTTATCCAAACAGCATTAGTAAAGTGAATAAAATATATTTTTCATTAGTAAAGTATATACAATATATTTGTACAATATTACTGTACAGCTTTAGGCTTTCAATTTATTACATTTCCATCTGTTAACTAGTCTTTAGACTGACTTGCACGCACATTCTATTTTTTTAGATGTAGAATAATGTAGATGGATGCTTAAACATAAAAAAAAGTTGTCTGTATTGTATTGGTCTTAAAAAAATCATTTGTTCTCTATAGTTGCAACCAGAACGCACTGTATGTTATTTTTAATCATTTTAATCATATTTTTACATCTCCCTAACTATCTGTATTTTTTGCAGTAAGTTGAGGCCCTGTGTCACACTTTGAATATGTGTTCCAGGACGGATAGTAATCTTAAAATAAATTGGTTATCATGGGACTGAAGTCTTGCCCCAAGCCGGTTGTACTTTCACATAACTGGCAGCTCCTTTCCCAAAGCAAAGTTCATGCATGGGATGAATGCTAAATATAATAGCGTAGGGATCTCTACTACTACAGAGTGCATTTGCTTTTTTTGGTTGTTGGCAAGGGCACCCAAATAGTGTCACATCAGCTATAAATAGAGCCTGTGCTTGTCAAAGCTGCCTGCCATCAGTTAAGCATCTTAGACCAAACACTTGCCATTTCAAATTGACTTTGCCTGTCTGTGCATCAGGCAAGTGAAAAAAGCTCTCTTTACTGTCGTCTCATTGGCAATCACCTCTCTCTCACTTGTTTTGGTTTAGACATTTTTTTCCTTCGGTCTATAATCCTCAGGAAAATGATAATCAGATGTTGCAGCTGTGTATTTGGGAGCGACCAAGGCTCTTCCGCGCTGATAGCTTACACCCAAGTAGAATCGGGGCAGATCTTCTTTCGGATAACATCTCCAAGATGTTAAATACCATTTGACTAGTAACCAAAAATCCAAATCACAGTCTCTACTGCACCAATTTAATTGATATTAATACTAGTGTAGAACATTGCATAGAAACTGTGTCTATTCCTCGTTTACTAAGATCAAATAATAAATCTACTGCGGGATCTAGAAAAAATCTAATTGTTATTAAAACAAAAAATTTCGCTATTAGTGAACAAAAACAATTTCTAAAGCTAGGTCTTCTAAACATTAGATCGCTCACACCTAAGGCGGTTATTGTAAATGAAATGGTCACAGATAATAATTTTGATGTTCTGTGCCTTACTGAAACCTGGCTTAAACCAAATGATTATTTCGGTCTAAATGAGTCTACTCCGCCAGGATACTGTTATAAGCATGAGCCCCGTCTGATCGGTCGTGGCGGCGGTGTTGCAACAATCTACAGAGATATCCTTAATGTTACTCAGAAAACTCGTCATAGGTTTAATTCGTTTGAAGTGCTGAATGTTATGCTCTTAGATGTAAGAAAAAAATCCCTATTATCTCTAGCATTGGCTACCGTATATAGACCTCCAGGGCCTTACGCCAATTTCCTAAAAGAGTTTGCTGACTTTCTATCAGATCTTTTGGTCAACGTCGATAAAGCATTAATTGTTGGAGATTTTAACATACACGTAGATAATTTAAACGATGCGTTAGGGGCTGCGTTTACAGATTTATTAAACTCTTATTTAGTTACAGATTAATTAAACTATTAAACTTGTTAAACATTTTCAAGCAAAACGTCACCGGACCAACTCATCGTCTTAATCATACACTCGATTTAATTATATCATATGGAACCGATCCAACCGATATAGATATCATTCCACAAAGTGATGATGTCACTGACCACTACTTGGTAACTTGCATATTACGCACTGCTGTAATATGTCATGCTGCGCCACGTTATCGACCAGGTAGAACAATTCGTCCATCCACCATAGATCATTTCTCAAATAGCTTATCTGATCCGTCTCAGCTGCTGCCTGAACCCAAACAAACAGATGAATTAGACAAACTAACTAGCACTATGAGCACCATTCTCTCTAGAACATTGGATATTGTTGCACCCATTAGATTAAAAAAGGTCAGAGAAAAAAGTATAGCACCATGGTACAATAATACTACGTATGTTTTAAAGAGAGAAACCCGTAATTTAGAGCGTAAATGGAAAAAAACTAATTTAGAGGTCTTTAGAATCGCGTGGAAAGACAGTATGTCACTTTATAAAAAGGAACTTAAAACGGCCAGGGCTGAGCACCTCAGCAAATTAATAGAAAACAACCGAAATAATCCAAGGTTTTTATTTAATACTAGACTAACAAATAAACAGACGTCGTCTGAACAAAATACCTCGTTACAGTTTAGTAGTAATGATTTCATGAACTTCTTCACCGAGAAAATTGAAAGCATCAGAATCAAAATCGTAAACGTTCGATCTTTGCTCGCGCCTTATAATTCGGCCGCAATTATCATGTTATAATGTTAGGCCCTTTATTATTCTCAATATATTGCTGCCACTTGGTAATATTCTAAGGAAACATGGAATTAGTTTCCATTGTTATGCTGATGACACTCAAATATATATTTCATCACGGCCAGATGAATACGCTAAATTATCCAAATTGACAGATTGTGTTAAAGATATAAAAGATTGGATGACGCGTAATTTTCTTTTATTAAATCCAGACAAGACAGAGGTAATACTTATCGGTTCTAAAAACCGTCCACAAAACCTTTCACAGCACGACTTTAACATAGTAGGATGCCCTGTTACTTTATCCGCTACAGTAAAAGACCTGGGTGTTACATTAGACTGCAACCTGTCTTTTGAAAAAAATATTTCATATGTTACAAAAACTGCTTTTTTCCACCTTAGAAACATTGCTAAGCTACGTAATATGCTATCAGTCTCTGATGCAGAAAAGTTAGTTCATGCATTCATGACCTCGAGACTAGATTACTGTAATGCTTTATTAGCTGGTTGTCCTGCATCTTCAATAAACAAGCTACAGTTAGTCCAAAATGCAGCCGCTAGAGTTCTTACTAGATCAAGAAAATATGATCATATAACACCGATTTTATCATCACTTCATTGGTTACCTATAAAGTTCCGTATTAAATACAAGGTATTGCTTTTGACCTATAAAGCTCTAAATGGTTTAGCTCCAGTCTATTTAACGGATCTTCTATCGCCTTACAATCCATCGCGCTCTTTAAGATCACTAAATTCGAGGCTTCTGGTCATTCCTAGGATATCCAGATCCACCAAAGGAGGCAGAGCATTTTCACATTTAGCTCCGAAGCTCTGGAATAGCCTTCCTGATATTGTTCGTAGCTCAGACTCGCTCTCCCAGTTTAAAACTAGACTGAAGACGCATCAATTTTTTTATCTTACAGTTACTGTAAATTCGGCCTCTAGTTCATAAACGCCAGAGGAGAACTGGCCCCCGACTGAGCCTGGGTTCTCCCAAGGTTTTTTTTTCTCCATTGGGTCATCTGATGGGGTGTTAGGACACCATTAGGTCACTGGATGGAGTTTTTCGGTTCCTTGCCACTGTTGCCTTTGGCTTGCTCAGTTGGGGATATTCAAATTAATTAACCAATCATACCATTGATCAGCTCTACCAAACTTGGATGTCTTTTTTCCAGTAATAAACAAACATTGTTAAGTTGTTTTGATTGATACTGTGAAGCAGCTTTGATACAATCTGTATTGTGAAAAGCTCTATATAAATATATTTGACTTGACTTGACTATTTATTTAAGCGTCTTGTAGATGTACATCTAGAGTCAAGTGGACATGGACACTGAAACCTGCGACGCATAACTTACTATTGTAGTCCTAAAAGCTCTGTTTAACATGTTAGTTAGCTCCAGTGTGGTCTACTTTTTGAATATGGCTGCAGGGTGTCACTGAACACAATGTACATTTCTGTTGTGCGGTATTAAAATTATAAAGATTTGTTTGTTTTCAATATGACTATATATATATATATATATATTATATATTCGTCACATTTTCTAAATTTCAGTACCGACTTGGTACCTTAGTACCGGTACTTTTGACAACACTAGTAAGATTGATTCATTGATTCAATATATTGTATTACTTAAAAAAAAAAACTTGTTTTCTGAGAATTTGAATGGAAATGAAATTTAGCCATAAAAAATAAATAAACGTGTTGTTAATCTGTTTGTCTTTCTGATAGAAAGATTGCAATGTAAATACTATTGTCACAATAATTTCAATAATAAAGATCTATTCATGAAACCACTGGGCCCAGCATCTTGGCATAGTATAATATGCCCTTGTATTTAAAAGCATCCTATACATGAGATTTACACACACACACACACACACACACAAACACAGAGCTGGCACCTTTTATGCTCTGGATTTAAGCCATGGCATACTTCATGACATACCCAGCCATGGCATACTTCCTTTACAGATCTCTGGGAAATCTCTATCTCTCCACAGTCAGTCTCTCTCCTTGAGTATCAGGATGCTCTGATTAGTTATCCTTCTAATCTGCATAGAATGCCAGTCTTTTGAGATGTCTTGTTTTAATTTCATCTAGGAACCCTTTGGCTCGGTGTATCTTTATTTGAAGGGCAGCACATCCCCCAGAGACGTCTCGCTCCCACTACGCCCTGACCTTGGGATCTATGTGTGGATTCTCTCCTCTTTTATCTGTGCGGGCCTCGTCCTCTCCATGTATCCTTTTATTTTTTCACATTCCTGATCCTGGTACTGTTTATTTCTAAATTACATCAGTATAATCCTCAGACATGCACACAACTGAGCAGACATAGTTCACCCAAAATGGAAATTCTACATCATGTCATTACAAACCTGTACGTCTTTTTATTCCATGAAACAACAGGAGATGTAAGTGAAAGGGAATGAATGGATGGATGTGCATTAAAGTGGCGCCACCTGGACCACAGATCCAAGCATTTATCCACTGATCTCAAGAGCAGACAGTGGCAGATTTAATAATAAGTTATTATCAAATTAAATGTAACAACTTCATTTGAGCAGTTGAATGTGTCAGCAAAAATTACCTTTCAAACAAATAACTGTGTAACTCCTTTATGTTAATAACTCCACTCAATTTGTTTATGAAATTAAATTGACTTTAATTTGAATTAAAATGATTTTTGGACATTGCTAATTGTAGTAGCGGTTCACGTATATGTTTAATCTTGGAAATGTAAATAATACTGTTCCTAATGAATGATTTGTGATGTCATAACCAGCACTGTCATTACCACTTTCTGCAACAAATTAACCTAATAATAAATGAATGAATCGAATTGGATAATTTGACTTTTTTATTCATTTTAAGTACACCTTTGGCTTGAAGTACATGCTAGTATTATTTTTATCTGCATAAAGAGATCAATTTAGTTCCAATGTGAGAACAGTGTTTATACTGACATCAAAGAGCAAATTCTGTAGTAGAGAATGTAGTTGCTAAATTGCTTTTAAGAATGTAGACCCAATCGGATCGAGGCCGGTCATGTCTTGATTGTCCACCATTACTTTCTCTTTTGTGATCTATAAATAAAAGTAATATACATCAGATGTTCTTTTAAACAAACAAACACAGATCATTTTATAGAAATGATTAGATGACTAATTTTCATGACTGATCTCTGACTTTGTGATTTGTTGATAAATTGAACATTTTCCTCCACTTTTTTACAATGAAATTATTTCATACAGAAAACACAAAATAATGCTAGAAATGATTAGGTGAATCATATTTATTAAACTTGAAAAATTGACAGTTTGGGAAGAAAAAAATGCACAAAAAATGAAAACGTCTAAGAAATGTCTAGACAAAAATTGTTTTCCTTTCTTAACAATAAAAATTCACACATCACCCAAAAACAAGCCATGCCTCATCACAACTTCTGTGGTGCAGAGGATAATCATTTGCCTTGTAACGTGAGAGTCTTGGTTCAAATCCCATCAGCTGACTTTTTCCTTCAAATAAAACAAAACTCTCAATAAAAACCCATCCATAATAGTCTTCAACTCAACAGACTCAGTGGCTCAGTTGATAAAGCGTTGGGATTTAATCAAGGAGATCTGAGTTCAAATCCCACTCTTGCTTGCATTAAATTCTTGTCATTATTTCAAACAAAGTGGCCAAAACACCAGCTCTCAGAGTGAAAGCCACAGTGGTGCGAGTGGCTAAACACATGTTCTCGGCTGATAGGTTACACTAGAGACGTGGGTTCAATCCCCACCTCAGTGTGATTTATTGTAACCTCACAGGGCTCGTCCAGGTGAATAGTGAAATATAAGTTCCAGCACATGTCTCAGCAAGAGATCTGTGGCTCACAGGTAAGAGCGTTGCCTCACGGGTTCAGAGGTTGCTGGTTTGATCCCAGCCAGATCTCCGCGATACGAGTGAATGCTGTACGTGTGAAGGGACGGGGACGATTCGGGTCCCCCCCGAACCCCGTCACGATGTCCAGCAGGGGTTATGCTTCTTGATACAATCAAAAACAAAATTTAGCAGACTAAAAATTTTGCCCCGCCGTCCCTTCCCCACCTATTTAGGTTCCCATCATTTGCTTTTCAAAGGTGTGACCCTCAAAAAAGAAAATGATGGGAACCTACATGTTTAGTGCCAAACAACAACATTCACACGTTAAAAGTCTTACCCGTCCATCAGCAGAAGTCCATCATTACAGTCATTGTCTGTCCACCCGTCCCAGAGCTCTGCTTCTGATGACTGGATGCTCCAAACACTGTAGAGGAAACACACAAACATTACTACATATAGTATATCTAAAACATTCAAATTACGTTAGTCTAAATAAACATAAACTGACTACAAAAAAAAACAAGTATTAAAGCTGTGTGAAAATATGTTGCAAAGTAAATTAAAATGATTTCTCAGTTTCAACGATGCTATTATTTGAATTACAGTTTTACAGGCTACAAAAGGATAAGAACACTGAATGGGGTAAAAAGCTTTAAAAAGCCGACGCTTGATGCTTAAAAATAGAAATGTTAAAGAACTGCCCAAGTAAAGTTATAACTTTAAGATGAAACCTTCCTTCAAACAACAGTAATCCTAAAAGACATGTTCCCCCCACATGGATCGATCCCTGACAGTTTTCATGAGAAGAAAAGCACTGCAGCTCTAGTCTACAAAACAATGACGCAGCAGAAATACACTTCACACACACACTGATTCTATTAACAAGCAAAAATCCACTAGATTATTACATACAGTAAGACAACTAACAACAACAGAGACTATATTATTATTATACTTCATTACACATAAATCAGAGGACGACTCATTTTAAGCTTATACATGTAACAAGAACTACCGATTCATTTATTTATCTAAAGGTCTGACAATGAGTTCAACAAGAGTACAGGTTGTAAACAAAGTCATCTCATGATGCTGTTAATTCAATCACTGTCTTACAGGCCACAAAATTTACAAAACAAAACACTGAACACATCAAACTAAAAAATAACTCCCCATTCAAAGAAAGCAAACCTACAAAACATCAGAACAATATTAGAAATGCTATTCAAGGAAAACCAATCGCAAAGTGTCTAGTCACTGCTCTTTACTTTATTGTTTCATGCTTGTAGTAATATTATGACATTTTAATTAAAATACCATTTTAAAGACTCTCAGATTTACTCTCAGACCCCAGTCATAACAGGAAGTAGAAGAAAAGCATGAAGCAACAGGAGAACATCAGAGCTTCACACAACTCCTGCTGACTAACATTAATCCAGAAAACACTGCAATATCTACTGAGTTCTTCTAATTACACTTTATAGTGTGAATATCAGAGGAAGATTCATTCAAAGATTAAAAAGGTAACGTTACACCGAGCGATTGCTTTGCAATATAGTGCGTGCAAGTCATTTGACAAGAGAAATTGGCTTTATGCGGAAAGTTACTTACAGGTGAGTCGCGTGACAATCGGTTTCCGCATTTTATCCGTCTGTGAGTCGGTTTTATTTCCAGTTGAGCTGGAATATAAGCTGTTAAAGTGACATTAAGAGCTGTCATCTCTTTTGCAGGATCTGCACGTGTTGTTGTGTTTGTTGTCAAGCAGCAGAAGTGTCAGACTGAAGGAGAAACCCGCTTCTGCCGCCTAGTGGAGCGGAGGAAAAACTGCACTTTACTGTCGGATTATAGTGGCGAGATCACATCTGAGACTTTGTATCATGAAGCAGCAACAGCAGCAGCACAAATGCATTGTCCAAGCTCTGTGGGGCAGAGAATAATGGTTTGCCTTTGAATGAGAAAGTCTGGTATTTTGTGTATATATATGTATTTTAACAGAAGAACAGATAGAACAGAAGAAAAATCCCATTTAAGTTCATTAGACTCGATTTGCGATGGTTTAGTTCACACAAATCACCACAGGAGGGCGAAACAATTTTCATTTTATAAGACTCGATTTGCAGTGGTGTAATTCACACAAATCACCACAGGAGGGCGAAACTTAACCGTATCCAAACTGGGAACTATATTCTCAGAAGGCGAAGCACCGCTACTTGGGCGGAGTGATTAGCGCAACACTCTGAGCGAACTCTCTGCTCCTCACCACGGGGCTTCTCATGTGCTGCGAGCAAATCACTCCGCCCAAGTAGCGGTGCTTCGCCTTCTGAGAATATAGTTCCCAGTATGTATACGGTTAAAAGATGCCTGTGTCTCATATGACCTTGTTATTTGTACACACGGTGACTATACAAATCACAACATATAAATAGGAAATTGTTGGCGTTTTTTGTTACTTATTGGGAGCAGTATGCTAGTTGAAGCCATTTACTCTTTTACTGTACCTATGTTTAATTACTTCCAGTCTTTGTGCTCTAGGCTAGCGGTGGGTGCGTCAGGGTCACGCAGTTACGGCACAGAGATGAAAAGGATATGTTTGGACTTATCTAACTCTGGGGAAAACGGTGAATAAGCTAAAGTCGCAATAAGTCGGCGTATTACTTTAAGGATCAACTGATGGAAAGAACCCAGATCTTTATGCAAGAATTCCTCAAGAGTTCTTTCTAGCCTATGATGTTCAGCAGGTAGTTTACATGATAATGTTTTATATTCTCGCGATGTTGAGTTGTGGGTTCCCATCATTTTCTTTTTGAAAAGCAATTGATGGGAACCTGAATGGGTGGGGAAGGGACGGGACGGGGTGTGAACATTTTTATGTACAATTCATTTTAGAACTGTTCAAAAAGGCCACTTTATGATTTGTTAAATTGTGCAACTTAAATACTGTTTCAAAAGAAAAACATGCATGTTGAGCATGTAGTACACATGAAATACATCTGTTTATGTGCCATGCACCTTATTCTGTTTCAAGACACACTTTTTATTGGACAATAGAGTAGAAACTTCTTGTAAAGAGGAGTTTATTACAGAACATTACTTTTGACAAATCATATAAAGGGATATAGCAAGATACTGCCCTGAGACTGAAACCTCCATCAAGACATTAAAAAGCCAAGCTTCGATCAATGAGAAAAACGTTCTGCACATTAACCTGATCTTAACCACATTAACCACATTTGCATCTGAGGACTAAGCTGAAACACGGCCTACACATAAGACGGTCAGAAAGCAGCATTTTAGCCATTGATTTTCAGATCCTTGGCCACGAGCATCGCTGTGACGGGGTGCATTGCTCCACGGTGCTCCTTAAAAGTCTTCACTGCCTCGTCGCTGTACTTGGAGAAGTTGAAAACTTCCCTAAAAGGGAAAGAAAGAGAGAAAGGAGGTCAGCAAGTGCACTTTTGAAATGGCCTTAAAGCAGGGGTCACCAACCCTGCTCCTGGAGAGCTACTGTCCTGCAGATTTTAGCTCCAACCCCAATCAAACACACCTGGACCAGCTAATCAAGCTGTTCAGGGTTACTTGATAATTACATGCATGTGTGTTGGAACAGGGTTGGAACTGAAGTCTGCAGGACAGTAGCTCTCCAGGAGCAGGGTTGGTGATCCCTGCCTTAAAGAGCTCTCGACAATTAAAAACAGAAGTTTAGACAAATAAATGTTTGATTGCTCATGTCAGCAAGGAAATTACAAAACTTTCTGTAACATCCCGTTCCTTTTTTCTTTTGGTCCATTTTTAACAAGTGACCCACTTATTGCTGTTGCTGCTTTTGGTCCAATCATGGACTTCTCAGAACAAATTAATGAATTTACTTAAAGAGCGGGCGAGTGAATTTCATTCTGCCCTGGTCGCTAGCCATCTTCAGCGCCAGGGGAACAGCTTCCTCCCAATGTGCCCTCACACAGACACGCAACCACCTGCATAAACACAAACAGTATGACATGAAATACGTGATAATTCGATAATTTAAAGAAACAGGTCTGCTGCTTACCTGAAGCGAACCTCTGAGTTTTTAACACTGTTCAGCTGGTAGACCTCCTGCATCTTCTTCACATGGGACAGAGGAAGGGGCTCCTGATACAGGCAATGCACGGAGGAAACAGACAGACACATTACAAAACTACTTCTGCTTTCTGTTCCTCTGTCTTTTGATCTGAAGTGCTAAAATTATACTGAGCCTTGTATTACTGCTATTGTTAATTGCAGTCTTTATACAGGCATTTTTCCGTTAAGTTTTAAGCAGGCGGTTATTCAGCCCCTTCTTAAAAAGCATACTCTTGACCCGTTGGATTTTAATAATTATCGGCCCATTTCAAAGCTGCCTTGTATCTCTAAAATTTTAGAAAAGGTAGTTTTATCTCAGTGAAGTTCTTTTTTGGCTAGAAACGAAGTGTTAGATGTCTTTCAGTCTGGTTTTCGGGCAGGACACAGCACTGAATCAGCTTTACTGCGAGTCTCTAATGATCTATTACTTATTGCAGACTCGGGCAATACTGGGGCGCTAATCATGTTGGATCTTAGTGCAGCTTTTGATTTAATTGATCATGATATTCTTATTAATCGTTTGGAACACGTTGTAGGGCTGAGAGGGACGGTTTTAAATTGGTTTTCCTCATATTTAAGGGGGCGTTCAATTTCTGTCAGGGTTGGGGATTTTTCCTCCGGGTCAGTTTCTCTGGATTGTGGAGTACCTCAAGGTTCAATTTTGGGACCTATTCTTTTTACTCTGTTTTTGCTGCCTCTAGGTCAAATATTCAGGAAATATGGTATATTTTATCACCTATATGCCGATGATATTCAGATTTATTTACCGATTGGAGCTGGAGGATCAAGCCCTAATTTATCCCTGGTTGCTTGTTTACAGGAGGTGACTAATTGGTTACAGCAAAACTGCTTACAGTTAAATGCCAGCAAGTCTGTAGTCATGGTGTTTGGGATGAAGAAGACTGACAGCGGTTTAACCGATTTTCTAGGTATATGGGAAACATATGTTCAGCCTAAAATAAGAAATCTAGGTATAATTTTTGACTCTGCTCTTATGTTTGACCATCAGGTTAAAAATGTGGTAAAAAATTGTTTTAATCAGTTAAGGACTATTGCGAAAATGAAATATTTTTGTCTGTTCCTGATTTGGAAACAGTGATTCACACATTCATCTCTGCACGATTGGACTACTGCAATGCTTTATATGTAGGAATTAGTCAATCTCTTATTTCAAGATTGCAGTTGGTTCAAAACGCTGCAGCGAGGCTCCTTGCTGGTATTAAGAAAAGGGAGCATATTACTCCTGTTTTGAAAAGGCTTCATTGGCTCCCTGTGAAATATCGGATACAGTAAAAGATTTTGTTATATGTTTATAAAGCTGTTCACGAGTTGGCCCCGGAATATATCAAGGATTTGGTGCTTATGAATTCTAGTAGATCTCAAAGGTCTTTTAATTGTCTACTGCTCTTTGTTCCAAGAACTCGTCTTAAAACTAAAGGAGATCAAGCTTTTTCAGTCGCTGGCCCTAGACTGTGGAATGCTCTTCCCCCTGATATTAGAACTGCACCGTCAGTTGATGTTTTTAAAATTCGTGTGAAAACGTATTTGTATTCTGTTTGTTTTAATTCTTGACTCTGTCATTGCATATCGTGTTTTTTTTTCTTGTATGTTTTTTCTTGCTTTTAGATGTACAGTCCTTTGGTCTACGTTGTAGTTGAAAGGGCTATATAAATAAACGAGACTTGAGACTAAAATGTGTTTGATATGGTACAGCATTACTTATTCTGCATCAACATAATGGGGCATTACAGACTAAATTAGATCTTTAAATTAAATTTTTAAAAAGTTAAAAATGTAATTTAATCCATAATATATATCATACCATGTTTACATTAAAAAATATATATATAACAGGTTTACATTTAAAATTGAAGATTTTATGTGTAATTTTATAGTTGTGTGATTTTATCTTGCAGATTCAAAACAAAAAAGGATGCAAATAAGATATTGTGGTTCCTAGATATGATCAGGTACCAGTTTTAACTTATTTAGTACCTCTTGGAGTAACAGAGCCACAAACTCAATGAGTTGATGAGAGTTTAATTGCTTCACATCTGCCTCGGTGAAACTCGTAAGGTCCCCTTCTTTTGCCTAAAATGCACGAACACACAGAGAAAGAGGAAGAGAGGGGTTTGTCTTAAACTCAATGTAATTTAGAGAAGCTTGAAAACTGAAAGCCTTTGGTGTAGTATAAAGGTAGGTTAGGAAATGTTTTTCATAAACACTTTTTGACTGAAAACACTGGTTGAACTCTCTTCACATCCTGATAGCAATCAATAATAGAAGTTGTCTAGATATAAAAAAACAGTACATAAATCTTTTGTGGAAGTCTCAGGACCAAAAAATGCAATGATAGGACATCCTACCTGCCTGCAAACATATTTCCATACCTCAACACACCCTGCTTTCACAGACACCGCACGTCATCAGTGCGTTTCATAAGGCTATGCAGAGTTGTAGACAGTTTACAGTTCCTTCTGGACCAAAACAACGAGCTTATGCTGCGTTCATGCCATAATTAATAGATTGCAACCCTTGACATTCTACTCGGAGCCGTTCATGTCCTCGGACTCAGAATTATGCGTTTCTATGTCAACACTATCAATGCCGTAATGAATCTGCAGGAGTCAGGTGGTAGAAGTCAGAGCTCTAAGTTGTTTATGTTCATTATTTTTGTAATGTTATGTGCTTTGAGACACGAGGTAGTTTAACGCCGTCTCTTGTGACACTTTGCAAACTGTGCTCTGGCTGTGTGCATTCATGTGTTTTGAAGGAGGTGTGGCTTTGGAGACGCTCTGAAGGGAGGGTGGGATCTTATGCTTTCAAAGCTAGCTTGCTATTGTTAGCCTCTCAGAAGTTGCCTACCCTACCTTTAACAGGAGAAAGACTCACCGTCACCCATCTCTGACACAGAGCAGTGCAGGCATCGGCCATAGTGGTGTCATACCTGTGCACAAAGAGGTCACAAACACATTTTTTTAGGGAATACCTGAACCACACACACACACACACACACACAGACACATCCAAAAATGTGCTCTGGTGCTCACTGTGGTTTGACGGGGGGCATTCCTGGTGTGTGCATCCATGCATTCCAGTCCACTTTATTCAAGATGTCCACCTGACAAAGAGACAAATAGAGACATGGAGCACAAATAAATGATTGTATTAATAGAACATAAGAGATGGCATGAACATTAATTAAAAGAACTAATAACAAAAAAACTAAAGAAAAGCTAATGGGATTTTTATCAATTTTATAATCCAACAGGAAAAAATATATACTCTTTTTTTTTTTGAGGAAAATGTAACATCCAATAGAATCTTATTTGATTTTCACAGGATATTAGTATGATCCCATCGTGAATGATTCCAAATGATGAGACACATATCATTAGCAGTCTTTTTTGACAAAAACCTGGAACGAATATATGAGCATGTATATTCCTGCTTTACTGGGCAACTTGCATAAAAAATTATGCATGTATATATTCAAGTACATAGTGTATTAGTTCTCACCTTGTCTTTGAAGTAAGTGAACAGATAGTTCTTCCATTCCTCTGTGGTAACACTGCCATACGCAAACAGCTGAATGTAAGACTTTACGAATCCCATGAAGACCTCTATAATTAAAGGCAGAGAAAGCTTGTTTTACCTTTAATTTATTTTGTTTATATATTCTCTATATATATATATATATACACATACACACAGTATATTACACACACTATTAACATATAATAATTTAAGAAATATAATGATAAGGATTTCAATTCAGCAGCAGAATTACGAAACAACAGTCCTCGCAAAATAGCAGTGATTTGTAAGCTGCAGTGTTAACTCTCGTCTTACTTAAAGTAGTTTTGGCACATTAAACTGGAAGAGGAGAGAGTATTTTGTGTGTGTACCTGGGCCTCCCATCAGTTCCTCCAGATGATAAAGAAGAGCGAATCCTTTCTCATAGGGCACAGAGGAGAAGGCTTCATCCGTGTTCACCTCATGCAGATTTGGGACCAGGTTTGTGAGGACATTATTCGCCCCAAACTGTTTCACCTACAAAATGATACAACAGTGAATTACTTCACCAGAAAATTGCAACAGGAATTTGCCAAATATACATTAATCTTATGTCTCAAAAACAAAATTGCAAGGTCACAAATATAGTCGACACAACACATGCATGCAAAGAATAGTTTTTTTTAAAAACAGTAATTTTCTGTGAGGATCAGATAACTATTCAGCATCTGTGCTAGGTCAGCAGATCAGAATATCATGTATGTGGGATATCTATCTGCATAAACCGAGAACATGTTAATATTTCTCCATGTTTCTGTATGTGACTCACGGACTCTTGAAGTTCTTTCCATCCTCCGATGGCTTTAAACTGCCTGAGCTGTTCACTCCCCATACACCTGGCAATCATTCTCTCAATATACACCGTATGACCCTCGTTCAACCTGCAGAGAAAGTTCACTTGTTACAGATTAAAGGGGAAATATATATTATAGAAAACAGGATCTAGCCTAGGGCCGGACGATTAATCGAAAAGTAATCGAAACCTAAACTCAGAACCTCTAACTGACGTTAAAATCATGTCTCTGACAAAGCGTGAGCCCTGAAGCCAGATCACTTTTGCTTGCGTCCTCACGAAAGTTTGTCAATTGTATGTGTTTTAAGGATTGCCAGTTTGAACATTCAATGTATCATTATATTGAACTAATGCGCTGATATATTGTGGCACCGAACACTTATACAGACAGTAGCTCGCACAGAAAAACACTCAGGAGTGCAGAAACTCATTGTCAACGCTGTCCTGTGGTTTAGACTTAGAAACCGTTTTACCACAGATTTTTCTACTTTTGAAGTAACTACAACCCACAGCTCCACGATTAATAGTGAGATGGTATGACTTATTCACACACATAATCGCTTGCATCTGTAATCTCAGACTAATTCATCTGTATCTGATTTACAACAAGCAGAAATCTGTAAGAAATGTTACGACCAATAGACACAATAACTGATGAAAGTGAGCTGTTATGTCGGTGCAATAGCACTGTGGGCAGCACCAAGACACTTTTTTAAGCAAACATCAAAGTTTGTTTCCTTCAATTATTTTAAAATCACAAAGATAAGAAATGCACTTTCATTAGAAAAAATATCCCACCTTTAATAGTTGAGCATATTTACAGCACAAACCTTGTCAGTGAACTATGAGGGCATATTTTGCATATTCTGATCTACATATGCAGGAAAAGCTCAATGTGTCGGACTGACCAGAAATGCTCCCAGGTCCTATTGGTCACCAGGTTCCCAGTCCAGCTGTGGGAAATCTCATGAGCGATGACCTGCAGCAAAACCATAAAAACAGAGCATATTCACATTAGCAGACGATAAGAGGCTTAGAACAAATGCTCATTAACCTAAAAATGGTTTTAATTTGAAAGAAAAATGCACACGAGTTACTTACACCAGCAAGCGACCTGTCTCCAGCCTGAAAAAGAGCACAAGAATGATGTTACAAAACCCTGTACTTTAATTTAATGTTTCCTTGCTGAATAATTATTTTTAAAAATATTATTGGCCCCACACTTTTGAGCAATAGTGTATGCAATATTTAATACATTTCTCTCCGCTTTATAAACTTCTCGTGCATCTGAAGTAGAGCACACGCAGAACCCCTCATTGACTGAGGTTGACAAACTGTTACTTTTAGTCTTTGAATGTGGCTTTGCATGTCTGTGTGATGCATCTACTAACTGCAGAAGTCTACAGAGGTACAAGTGCATGCATGAATGAAGGGGAATTATACAGACCAGTACAGTAGGGGTGACAAATGTGAGGCAAGGGTTCTCCATGCCCCCGTATGGAAAAGACGGAGGCAACACCAGGATATCATACTGTCCCCACACATACGGCCCTGCCAGACTCTCAGCCGTCTTCAACATGGTCTCAGCCTAATGAAGCATGCGAGTAAAAAATGTTATTTTCATCTGTTAACCACATCAGATGCAAATGCAAGTCATGTGTGCTTGCTGAGTAAAGTAGATAGTGAGGGCCTTTACATGCACGTTCTTAATCCAATTATGCTTAATAAGCCAATAATGCATGTGGCTATGTAAACGCCTTAAAAGTGCAGTAAGTGATTTCTGAGAAACATTGTTGATATTTGAAATCAACCCCAAACAAACACAGCTTTCCCTTCATTGCTCCGCTCCTAAAATGCACAAAGATGCAATGCAAGAATGGATGTCTCTTCATCATAGCTGAAGCAAAGCGAAAAATAAAGCGAAGGTTACGAACGAACGACAAGAAAGTACAACAAATAAACATACAACAAGCAAGAGTTTGTTGTAAGTCGCCAGTAGCACACCAGCTCCAGACAAACAATGATACTCAAAGCTGGTCTGTTACTTTAGCTGACACAGACACTACAACAACAGCATATCTTACGTTACGTAAGGAGCAGAAAGGCGTTTCTCAGGAATCTGCACATTTTCAAATTCAAATTCAAATTTATTTATAAAGCACTGAATAAAACAACACAGTTGACCATAGTGCTGTACAAGCAGTAAAACAGTGAGCAGAGAAAAAACAGATAAAAGAAAAATATTAGGGATGCACCGATACCAGTATCGGTATCGGGCCCGATACCAAGCTCATGTACTTGTACTCGTACTCGTAAAAATACCCCGATACCAAAGACCGGTGACATGTGACCTCACGTATATCCTTAGCTTATATTTCTTAATTCTTATGAACACTCTTCCTGCAGTTATAGTGTTGCTAGATTTAATAGTACAGTCTAATATTTCACTTTACACTTTCGGCCAGGGTCCGAAATTAACACCCGCCAAGCGCCAAATGCGGGTAGATTTTCTGTTTGGCAAGTAAATCTCAAAAGGCTATCCGCCCCACTGGCGGGTGAATGTTCATACCAAAATAGTAATGTAACGAGTTAACGTTAACGAGTCCTCTTATCGATGCTCCTGCTCCAAAGCGAATTTTTTGTCTTTTTTGATCTGCGAGTAATGTAGACGACAGTAGTGCGTGTGACAGGGCGCAACTGAAGCACGAGCAGAGAGAGGTCGCGCGCGCACTTTCTCTTAGTGCTGTCTTGCTCTCTCTCGTTGTCACATATTAATCAAAATAAATCGACTCGATGGTAAAAGGTCGGAAGACCATAGTTTCATGTGGAGCATTCGGATATATTTTTTCCTGGATTACCGCTGGGTGTGAATTGTGCTAAAATACCTTATCTTCTCTGAAGCGTTCTGCACATTCAGCTGACATAAACCACAATTTAAATAAACGGAAAAACCTATCCAGTGATTAAATGTTTTCTGTGTTGACACAAATCTTGTGGGATGTCCTAGCTGCCAGGATAATCACACAACGTGAACACATCCGATAATGACATTGACACGTCCAATTCGCGAACTAATGACTCATTTGAACCGATTCATTTTAATTTCATTTTAAAACTGATATTTCCAGTCCTTCAGTTACTGATCGGATCAGTCAGAGTAAATGGAGTAAAAAAAAAATAGGCAGAGTAAAACTAAATATTTTTTTGAAATAATTATAATATATTATTATTGCATATATTTTATTAAATATACAATTAAGACATTTAATTTGTACAGAACTATGTTCATATAGGCACCACCACAAAAACATTATTTTAATGTGTGTAAATTGTGTAATATGTGTGTAAATAAAAGTAAAAATGGAAAATAATAGACCAGAAATATGACAAAAATGTTTTAATATAGCCTATATATAAATTAATGTATATGTGACACAAAAAGGCTGTTTATTATTTTGGCCGGTAACAAAATATGCTTGGCTGGTGGATTTTTTCATCTACCAGTCCCCGTGGCAGGTGAGCCAAAAAGTTAATTTCGGACCATGCTTTCGGCTGTGATTACATTGTTACTCAGTGTTATGTTATAAACATTTGTTCTGTGATTTCTTTGGCACTTTATGACAACTTTGATTGTCTTGTTGTCTGTGATTTCTTTAGCACTTTGACAACTTTGTGACAGGCAGGTAAAAATTACATTCATTATGTCCTTGGTTTTGCCCTTTGGAGATTATTGGACACTGTGAAATTTGGGCTTTGAAAATTTGTGATAAGCACATAAGAATGATTTATTTTTAATCATAAGTTTATTTAAGTTGTTGAAAATAAAGATGCTGATATGTTCATTAGTCTCATTGTGTTGTTCTTAGAAAATTGCCACATAAAACGAGACCCCCCCCCCCCCCCCCCCCCCCCAGTACAACAGGCATCGGTATCGGTATCGGCGAGTACCAGGAAAAAAATATCGGTACTCGTACTCGATCCTTAAAAAGTGGTATCGGTGCATCCCTAAAAAATATATATCCATATATCTAAATAGGTAGTATAAACTTCACAAAAACATTCAACATATATTTATAAAAAGGAAAAAAAACGACACTAGCACCCTTCACACTTATCTTAATCGAACGCTATCATAAAAAAATAAGTTTTCAGATGGCTTTTAAACTGACTGAGTGTAGGAAAGTCCCTAATATATAAAGGTAAACATAATATATAAAGGTATATAAAGGTTAGATCAGCAATATAAGATGGGGCTAACCCATGTAGAGATTTAAATACAAATAGCAGAATTTTAAAATGAATCCTAAAAGTGACAGGCAACCAATGTAATGATTTTAACACCGGAGTAATATGATCGAATTTGCGAGTGCCTGTCAGCAATCTTGCAGCCGCATTTTGAACCATCTGTGGTCTATCTAGAACTTTATTTTGGGCACCATAATATAACGAGTTGCAATAGTCTAATCTTGAAGTGATAAATGCATGAATTATTTTTTCCAGATCTTTGTGAGATGAAAAAGGCTTAATTTTTTAAATCATCCTCAATTTAAAAAAACTCATTCTAACGATTTCATTTATCTGTTTGTCAAATTTAAGTGCACTATCACAAATCATCCCCAGATTTTTTACATGTTGTTTTCTAAACAGGCTCAGAGGACCCAGCTCGGTTTCAACTGTATTATCAAGGTCAGAGGGACCAAAAAGAATCTGTTTTCGATTCATTAAGGCTCAGGAAATCTGTAGACATCCAAGCCTTGACTTCATTTAAACATGCCAACAATCTTTCCATGGCAGTAGAGTCATTTGACTTAAGTGGTATATACAGCTGTGTGTCGTCTGCATAGCAGTGGAATGACACTGTATTTACGCAAGATTGAGCCCAAAGGAAGCATATAAAAAGAAAAAAGTGGTGCTAAAACGGACCCTTGTGGAAGGCCACTTGATAAAGATGTCGAAACTGATGTGCACTCACCCATACGAACAGAGAAACGTCTATTTAAGAGATAGGACTTAAACCAATTTAAGGCATTTCCAGAAATGCCTACACATTTATTTATACATGTACATATACATGTATCCTGTTTTCTTTATCGGAGTAAAGTCATAAGCATAAGCATCGGAGTAAATCGTTATAAGCACTCTGCTGGCAATGTAAACATTTAAACCTGCATTCGGTCGGCTTATTGAAGTGCGTGATATGAAACAGGAAAGCATCCTAACTTTGAATTTAAGCGCACCCAGACAAAGCGAGCATTTCGCAGTAGGAAAGGAGGAAAGGTCTCAAACTCCGACTCCCAAGAATATCTAAAAATATTTTCTCATCTCGTGCAGCCGAAGTAGAAGTAGTTCAGTCAAAATACTGCTTATTTATTTAACATCACATCTCACATATCAAATGGAATACATGGGCTCAAATACACAGTCATTGGTTTGCATGTAAACCAGGACAATGAGTTAATTCAATAAGCTGATTTTTAGGAGCATTTAAACGTGTTAAATGTATTTATCACAATCTCTTCATGTGCTGAAAACCCAGAATCCTCAAAACCGAATCCTCATCTCACCTCTGAAAACTCAAACGCTGCCTCTTCCACACACTCCTTCTCAGACCAAACTCTGGACCGGGGACCGATTTCCCTGAAAGCCACAAGCAATGATAATTTACACCTGATATGAAAGCCGTGCACAGAAATCTTAAATGTAAAAACCGAGAAGTTCACAGAGTGAAAAAATAATGGGCCTTTGAAATAATGGATGCTTTCTTCAGGCCACAGGCTGGTGTGATGTTCTAGGTTTGAAGTAACATACGTGGGAAAACATTTGTTTACCCACATTGCAAATGCTTAAAAGTGGCCATATTCAAGTCAATTTACAATGTAGGTCTACACTACACCAAATTACACCCTTTTAAGGACCTTAAAATTGCGCCTTACTGTTCTTTTAAGACCTCTTTGGATAGTGAGAGGATAGTAAAAGTAACAATAGTCACAACTAAATGCTGAACACTGAATATGTAAACTTGGTGGTCATATGCAAATATAAGCATGGTTGTGACATCAAAACCATGACAAAAAAAAGAAAGAAGCTGAGGGGAAGAACAACAGGAAAAGGATCACCTGCTTTCCAAAGCGCCAACTACAATGGCGATGAGGTAAGATGGCATGGGGACCTGCAAGAATGAAATAGACATTTTTCATTTTTGATATATATTTTTAGATTTATTTTCATTTGGAAACCTACTCTCCATTGAAGAAGAGGAAGAGGCACTGACCGGCTGTCTGAAGCGATAGATGACCCGGCTGCTGTCGCTCGGATCTGGTTCCTGACCATCACGCAACGCACTCATCAAAGCCACCATCTCTTTGGGGACAGACACCTGAGAAACGGTAAAATGTACCCCGTGTTACCGGCAGAACAACTGTGGATTTTAATTAGTATGATTTCCTTTCTGTTTAGATTTTTTTATAGATTGTGGCAAGCACTTCATTGCTGCTTCATTGAGTGTATGATTAGTTCTTTGAGCTTTTCGTGCATGTTACCTGGGCATAATATGTGTGCTTCACTGATGGAGAGTCCTGACAAGGCACCATGGTCCTACAGTGAGTGGCCTGTTTTGAATAGACAGAGTAAATTGAAAAAGTAAGAGAAAATGGAAAATAATCAAAAAGTAAGAGAAAATGGAAAACAATCAACTGGGATTGAGTGAATTTATATGGAATAGAACCCAAAAAAGGTAAAGTCCCATGCAGTTTGCTTATACACTGACAACCACAACTCTAAAATATCATCCGAAAATACTGGAAAGTTTTAGGACTAAAAATATTATTATAAACAGTGTTATTTTAGTATTATTGACCCTGTTTACACCAGGTATTAAGATGCGTTTTGGTCAATCAGGAATGGTGAGAGAACATTGTGCTTGGTACGTTTTTCACCTTCAAACCAAACTTGGGTCTCTAGCCAAAAAAGTTTAAATCCCGTCTGGCTAGAGCGCTTTCACATAATGTTTACACATTAGGTCAGTAGGCGTAAAGTCTTTTGTGGCTGTTTGAACACATTTGACCACATGAGCGTTTACACTACAAAAGCAATCCGGTCAAATGCATTTACCACTACCTCTGGAAGTGGTAAAAAGTAGACAAGCTCAGAGCCCTTTTTTTTTTTTGAGGATCAAGTTAAACTGAATGAAAATGAGAAATGTTGAAATAAGCTTTAAAAAAATTGTTTTAAGTTTTTATATATTTTATTGGTAACAGTTTACAATAAGGTTCATTAATTAACATTAGTTAGCTACCTTGGTTAACATGAACTAAGAATGAACAATAATTCTTCAGCATTTATAAAATCTTCGTTAATATTATTAATTAGCATTAACTAATACTTTATTAAAATCAAAGGTTGTATTTGTTAACATTAGTTAATGCACTGTGAACTAAGATGAACAAACAATGAACAGCTGGATTTTTATTAACTAACATCAACAAAGATTAATAAATACTGTAACAACTGTTTTGCTCATTGTTAGTTCATGTTAATTAATGCATTAACAAATTTTAACTAATAAACCTTATTGTAAAGTGTTACCATTTTATTTTATTTCAGTTAATGTTTATTTTATTTTTTATGCTTTTAGTTTTAGCACTGTACTTTAATTAAACACACACTTCTAATCAAATAAACACTTGGTAGAGATAGTTTTAAAAAGGTTTACATATATATAGTAGATCTACAAATGATTATGTCAGATGAGTTGTGGAATGAAGTAGCTCTTGACAGACTTTTCGTGATCAACTTGTGAAGCAGAAGAACAAATGCAACACTTTGGGTTGTATTGCAAGATTGCACAAATGATAATATATCAAGGAAATTGCACCCATCTTCACATGCACACACAAGGTGGTTGTGGACAGATGAGAGATGGTGAGGAGATACCTGGCACTGACTGAAAAGGTATGGCTGTTTCTTCCCAGCAGTCTGTTTGGGGGACAGCCACTGCAGTGCTATGGCACTAGGAGACGTCTCATATTCAATCTCCACAATCACGTGCTGCCCACTGAAACACACACACAGATAATTGCAATACAACTTAAAATGAAGAGGAAAAACTTTGCGCTGAATTTAATAGGGCTGGCAAAGTTATTATAAACATTTAAAATTAATTATATACATTCACTGTCTAAAAAAACAGTCATTGACTTCAAGAAGTTGCTGCAGGCTTATTGCAAATCCCTGTATATACATTTGATACACTAAAATAATTCTTTAATATAATTTACTTAAATATTAATTCCATAATAATTCAATATTTTTTCCTTTGAGGAATTTGTTTTTGTCAGATTTAAATCACAACTTTGTTTACTAAGTATTGCGTGCATTTGCATGCGTGTTTAAAGCCGCATTTATCTTGGCAGTGAAAATCATATCAGAAATAACTTTACAGAACAAGTGTGTGGCTTTACCGGGACAGTTCAAAAGGTAGGGTGATTTCCAAAGGGGATCCGTTAAATTTATGCTGGGTCCCCAATGCAAACTGTGCAGCCTGGCCATTTGCAGAAACCTTAAAGATCTTCAGGTCCTTTGAGTCCAGAGTCTAGAAAGATAACGAGAGCGAGAGAGAGAACAGAATGTATGCCTTTATCTGTTAAAAAAAAAAAAAAACATTTAATGATATAATAACACAAACTGTCCATTTACTTTCTGCTTACAGGACAACTGAATAGCATATCTGCATATACACCGATCATTATACAGATTGAAAGTATATTGTTTACAGAATATTTCAGCAAATTGGCATGCCTTTTGGCATTTGACGGTAGATATTATACTGCATGTCACATCTTGTTTGAAACAAGCCTAGGTTAAAGGAAATATTGCCATTTCTCATATTTGGTTGCATTGCACAAGCCTGAAATGCAAAAATCCATGAAAATTCAATTAGCAGTTATACAAGTTCATATTTATCTGAAAGCTTTGCACAAGTCTGTCAAGCTCAGATAAAAAGTCCATCAATGTGATCTGACAGCTCCTGAAATCAAAGTTCAGTGCAGTAAACCCGGTACACAGTCCGTGACACCTCATTAATGAAGAGATATATTTGACATAATTGGTAATATGACCATCAAAGAAAATGCGCGTGCATTTACAGAGGATGATGGTTGAATGTATCAAATTCATAAACAAGAAACTTTGAAAGCAAGTCATCAGGTTACGTGACGGATATCATCATTACTGTATCAAGTTCAGGTAAATATGTAACCTAGTCCTGATCTACTGTTACTGTATGACAGACAGATTTGACATGTATCGCTAAATAACTAGTATCTATTTTAATTACTAGTATTACTAATTCAATAGCGACTAGCACCTTTTTCGGTTTGACTAATAAAAAATCTATTAGATATTCCACTTAAACAGAATTAATCAAAGCAACAAATACATAATAAAATCACACAGCACACTGAATCTTACTCATGCAGATGTGTGTATGTGACTTGCAGTGATTAACGTTAAGTCAAGCAAACAGAATCAAATGAAAACTGTACCAGAAAAGAGAATTTATCCTTCAGAACTTCCACAGTCAGGGCGACTTTCCCTTTGAGCACATGCCTGTCAAAGTCAACATGGTAAATGAGATTTAAGTGCTTGGTAGAGCAATTGGAGATAGAGGAGAACGAGCTGGGGTCTGACACGGTAGTCATGGTTGAGACAGAGAACATTCAGCTCGCGCTGCCACTAGAGTTTTAACCATAGACAGTCACGTGATACCGGCCGGTTAAACTGCATTATTGGAGTTGTAGTTTTATATCCTGCTCTGCAAGAACGATGAACTGCTGTCCTCTAGCGGCTGAGGGTGTTTGTACAAAAAACATTGATATCTGTCGTCAGCAGGGTCGTTGTATTATACAGGTCCTTCTAAAAAAAATTAGCATATTGTGATAAAGTTAATTATTTTCCATAATGTAATGATAAAAATTAAACTTTCATATATTTTAGATTCATTGCACACCAACTGAAATATTTCAGGTCTTTTATTGTTTTAATACTGATGATTTTGGCATACAGCTCATGAAAAACCCAAATTCCTGTCTCAAAAAATTAGCATATCATGAAAAGGGTCTCTAAACGAGCTATTAACCTAATCATCTGAATCAACTAATTAACTCTAAACACCTGCAAAAGATTCCTGAGGCTTTTAAAAACTCCCAGCCTGTTTCATTACTCAAAACCGCAATCATGGGTAAGACTGCCGACCTGACTGCTGTCCAGAAGGCCATCATTGACACCCTCAAGCAAGAGGGTAAGACACAGAAAGAAATTTCTGAACAAATAGGCTGTTCCCAGAGTGTTGTATCAAGGCACCTCAGTGGGAAGTCTGTGGGAAGGAAAAAGTGTGGCAAAAAAACGTTGCACAAGGAGAAGAGGTGACCGGACCCTGAGGAAGATTGTGGAGAAGGACCGATTCCAGACCTTGGGGGACCTGCGGAAGCAGTGGACTGAGTCTGGAGTAGAAACATCCAGAGCCACCGTGCACAGGCGTGTGCAGGAAATGGGCTACAGGTGCCGCATTCCCCGGGTCAAGCCTCTTTTGAACCAGAAACAGCGGCAGAAGCGCCTGACCTGGGCTACAGAGAAGCAGCACTGGACTGTTGCTCAGTTTTGCATGTCATTCGGAAATCAAGGTGCCAGAGTCTTGAGGAAGACTGGGGAGAAGGAAATGCCAAAATGCCTGAAGTCCAGTGTCAAGTACCCACAGTCAGTGATGGTCTGGGGTGCCATGTCAGCTGCTGGTGTTAGTGCACTGTGTTTTATCAAGGGCAGGGTCAATGCAGCTAGCTATCAGGAGATTTTGGAGCACTTCATGCTTCCATCTGCTGAAAAGCTTTATGGAGATGAAGATTTCATTTTTCAGCACGACCTGGCACCTGCTCACAGTGACAAAACCACTGGTAAATGGTTCACTGACCATGGTATTACTGTGCTCAATTGGCCTGCCAACTCTCCTGACCTGATCCTCATAGAGAATCTGTGGGATATTGTGAAGAGAAAGTTGAGAGACGCAAGACCCAACACTCTGGATGAGCTTAAGGCCGCTATCGAAGCATCCTGGGCCTCCATAACACCTCAGCAGTGCCACAGGCTGATTGCCTCCATGCCACGCCGCATTGAAGCAGTCATTTCTGCAAAAGGATTCCCGACCAAGTATTGACTATTGAGTGCATAACTGAACATAATTATTTGAAGGTTGACTTTTTTTTTTGTATTAAAAACACTTCTTTTATTGGTCGGATGAAATATGCAAATTTTTGAGACAGGAATTTTGGGTTTTCATGAGCTGTATGCCAAAATCATCAGTATTAAAACAATAAAAGACCTGAAATATTTCAGTTGGTGTACAATGAATCTAAAATATATGAAAGTTTAATTTTTATCATTACATTATGGAAAATAATGAACTTTATCACAATATGCTAATTTTTTGAGAAGGACCTATGTATACGTATGTATGGTGGATAATTTAATAATAGCCTACGATAATTTAATACGTTTTTAAAAGAGTGGCATTTTAGGTAAAACTTAGGTAACATTTTATTTTATAGTTTCCTTGTTACACGTTACATGTAGTTACTGCAGTGATAACTACACATTACGCATCATTACATACAACTAATCCCAAACCAAACTCCAATCCTAACCCTAACCCTACATGTAGTAAGTACATGTAGTTAATCATTATTACACAGTAGGCCTACTTTAATGCATAACTACACTGCAAGAGGCACACCTTAAAATAAAGTGTAACGCAATCTTACAACTGGTTACTTTTTTAAGGAAAAATATATTTTCTAGATCATAATGCCATGTTTTATATTACTATTATAATTATTATTAATATCTCAGCATGAATTTTAACTGTTAAATATATATATATATATATATATATATATATATATATATATATATATATATATATATCATATTTTATATATAAATTATTTTATATATAAATTATTTTATATATTTTATATATATATATATATATATATATATATATATATATATATATATATATATATATATATATATATATATATATATATATATATATATATATATTGCTTTAAACAACAAAACAATACATTAACTGTTAGATTGACGGCCGTCGGTTTTTGTAATGACGTGTACATGCACTTGTTGTAATGTCTTCATCCTCCACTAGATGGCAGATATGAACAGACATTTTAAAAACAGGGTACTTGCTAAGATCATACGTAATTGTTTTCATATGCTCCTTAAAATCTCATGTGTGAACACCTCAAGTGGACAGATTCAGACCTATTCAGATTCAGCACTCAGCTAAATTAAGGCATCAGTTAAAAAAACAGATTCGTACTAAATCACTTAAAGAAGAGGTTAAGAGACTGTGTGTGTGTGTGTGTGTGTGTGTGTGTGTGTGTGTGTGTGTGTGTGTGTGTGTGTGTGTGTGTGTGTGTGTGTGTGTGTGTGTGTGTGTGTGTGTGTTTTGAAGGATCCGGCTTCCTGTCAGTGGATATCCCTCCAGGAAATCGAAAGATGGTTCCACCCCTCTGTGGAGCCCCATGACACTCATTTACACACACACACACGCACACAGAGAGAGAGAGAGAGAGAGAGAGAGAGAGAGAGAGAGAGAGAGAGAGAGAGAGAGAGAGAGAGATTTGTTGTAAAGATATAGGCCTACTGTTTACTTTTATAGGCCTATGCATTTTATACATTTTATATGCTACTATTCCTTATTTGGACTGTTGCAACTTGTATTAAACATCATGCCGCAGTGCTTGTCTTTTGTTATGCCAATAAAGCATACTTGGCAACTGATATTTATTTATTTATTTTGTTTGTTTGTTTGTTTGTTTAGCGGTCTGTCTGCATGTCTTTTTCTAACGTCTCCATGCTGTATAAGCAAATATGCTTATGTTAATGCAATATACAAAAAAGTGAATATTTGTGGGGAAATAACCTAACATTGCTTTTTGAAAGTGGGCTGACAGTACAACTTGTAACCCATTTACTGTTCTGTAGACATAATCATATCCCCAGGCCAGTAGCTACATATTAAAATATATTAATTTAGCTTGAGATGTAAAACTGATGTAAAAAAAAAAAAAAAGATATAAAACTTTAACGTTTTTGTCTGACAGTATGTTTAAAGTACAAAAAAAAAATGGAAATCACTATTTGAAAAGGATAAAGACACCCATTTCATAAAATGACCTATATATTCTCTTTAAGAATGTATAATTTCTTTATTATAATTTCTTTAGTTTAGACCACATTTTCTAACAATTTGACCCCCAAACGTCAGAATCAGACACACACACACCCACACCCACACCCACACACGTTGTTTTCATGTTTTATGGAGGCTTGATTTTTATCCCCTTACACTAACCCTACCCCTAAACCTACCAATCACAGAAAACGTTCTGATTTTTTACATTTTCAAAAAAAAAAAAAAGGTAATCAAAAAAGTAATCATACTTAGGATGATTTATGAGCTGTTTATTCTTATGGGAACCAATACAATGTCTCCACAAGGACAAGGGTTTCGGATATTGCCATCTTAGTGGGGACATTTTGTCCCCATAATGTAGGGTTTACCAGACCCCCCCCCCCCCACCTCCCCCCCCCCCCCACCTCCCCCCCCCCCCCCCCCCCCCACACACACACACACACACACACACACACACAAAATGTGTGTGGAGGAAGGAACACGGGCTCCTCCCGGCGAGTCCCGGGCAGGAAGAGAATGACGTCAGTGAGCTCAGCTCTCAGCAGATTCAGGTTACAGTATTCCGCGTGTGCGCGCATCCGCGTCCGCGCGTGTGTGCTCGTGTTCTTGAATGTCGGATAGTGGCTGGAGAAGGAAAAGCGTGTTTACACAGACGGGCCGAGCGTCTGGGGAATAGCGCACGGCGAGAGGAAGTGAGCCGGCTCGCTGTCTGCCTGCACCAACTTCCTGTTCAGAGAGAGAGAGAGAGAGAGAGAGAGAGAGAGAGAGAGAGAGAGAGAGAGAGAGAGAGAGAGAGAGAGAGAGAGAGAAAACAGTCGGGATCCTATTACAGTCCGACTGAGAGCTGCCGAGACGGCCGACAGCATGGAAAAACAGCGCATTATACGGAATTCTTTTTAATAAAGTGAAAAAGGACCACAAAAAGCCCGACCATTACGCACAGGTATGTGGATAATCCATCGAAACTATCTGAATGTTTTATAAATGTATAATTACTTCACAATAACAATAAAAGGAAGAAACCTTCCAAAGTACAGGACTGAAACTTGATATCCTCAAAAAATAATGAACCTATCCAAATGAAGGAGCTGTTTCAAATGTTCAGAAGTGATGTTTAAGACTTAAATGTATACAAGTTCAAGAAATGTATGTGAAAAACAACAACGGATCTCTTCTATCATAGACACACAAGACACTTCAAGTGTCCGTTCCCACTTACGCGCAGTTTACGCACGGCTGATGAAGGTTTGCATACCTGTTGAGCTCACGAGTTCATGTTGTATATTTCTAACATTTTGTTGGTTGTACATTTGAATGCAGGGCTGTTAGAAAGGGCTGAATTTTGACTCCTGGCGCTTTAAACGCACTAGTAGAGTTTCTGGTTTGTCTGGAAACAGCAGCAGACTAATTGCCATGCGCTTCCGGATTGAAACTGGCAGCAGACAGCATCTTGAAAATGAGTCATTGGGGCAAACAAAGAAACTTCAGTTCAGCCCTATAGAGCTGATGTTACCCCTGCATTTGGATATGCTGAGGGTGATCGATGTTTGTGATCTCTAAAAGTCTTTGGACACGTACTGTCACTCATACATCATGAATAGACTTCATTGCATTAGATAGCAGATGATGCTAGAGCTTTCCTCAGAACTAACCCAAGGTGTCCTCAAGTTCACCGCAGATTATTAACTCATGAACATGTTCAACTATGACAACCAGAAAGTGTCCAAATACTGATACTTCAACTCTTGTTTTATCATTGAAAATAAGATATTTTACTTTAATAGAGTGCTTGTGTCATCTTTCTTTAAAACGAATGCCACTTTCGACGCAAGTTCCTTCTGTTTTGGAGTTTTGGACACCGTCACTGTCACACTGTGTGTATAGTTCCTCCTATCTACTTCCTTTATGGTTAAATTGGTAGATTTGCAGTTATGCAGGTTTTGGTGTCTCCGGCACATTTGAAAACAAGTTATGTGATAAAACAATCTATGATAATTAGTAGGACTATATCAGTATTTTAGTAGTATAATTAGACTTACTATTTCTGTACTTTCCCTGAAATGATTTAAAAGAGGAACCATAATTTCCATCAAACCGCCAATTAGAAGCAATAAGTAAAATGCAGCAAACAATTTAGGAATGTTTTCCGAACCCTTTCTGATCCTGATGCTATTAAATACACTGCCATTTTAGGTGTCCACACTATTTCTGTAGCCACTATTTGGACACAGACACAAACAGCCAGACATTCTCAGATCTGTCTGCGTAATTTCAAGAGCTGCAGTTCTCTCTGGAGAAATGTGGTCGTGGAGAGAAGACCTTCACGGCTCTCTTTTCTCCCTCTCTACAGCAAAAGCTCCCTGAATTTTCCACTGCAGTCTGTGTGTGCAGGAAGAGCGCACATTTAGTCATGGCGAAGTAATGTCTGCGCACACCAACTAATCTCATTACGAGTTTCCGCTGGCGCTACAGTGGAGGGGTTTGTGAGCGCGACGGCAAGTTTGGTGTTTAAAAGCTGTCTAGGGGCCATTCAAAACACTGTGCTTGCAAACGGTCTGTTGCACGAGTCTTGAAAGCTGTGAGCGTGTCACTTTGTGCTGGAGAGAGTCCACCTTCTCATCGTCTTCTCACCTCCTCTTTCTCCTCCCATACAGACACACACACACACACCGACAATTGGTTAAAGTTTAAAAAACAGCTTTATCAAGCAGTAAATGCTGCCTGATAAGCCACTGATTGATGATTGAAGGCTGCTGCCTTCTGCTTCGGACACACTTTGTGTAATGTCTACAGCCTCCTACTTCCTGTATGGTTAGATGGGTTGGTTAGATTTTAAGGTCTTTTTACTTGGTGTTTTCCATTGACTCTTCGAGCTTCAGTGCTGTAAAAAGTAAACTATCTGTTGTGTTGAGAAAAAACTATTGCTTGATACAGCTCTCATTTTCAGCCATCTGAAAAAAAGTCCTGCTGTAGGCTACACTGAAAATGTGACTTGTTTTGCACACAATTTATTAGAAGTACATTTTGAAAAAAATACTTTACAACATAATATTGAATATAGTGAGAAAGTTAGCAGGAGTTGCGATAGTCTTTTCTTCCCTATAGAATGTATATTCAAGTGAAACAGCTTCTCGAACAAGAAAACATTTAGACTGTCCATTGGGAATTGATTGGATGATTGTGGTTTGCTATTGGTCGATCTCATATGAGTGAGAGGTTGTCCCGCCCTCCTCATCAAAGAAATGAAGAGATAGGGAAGAGAATTTAATTAGGCTAAAGATTTTTTTAGAAAATAATTATTTGCACTGATAAATAATTTATAAATACTACAGTATTCCATAAAAAACAACAATTGTCAATTTTGATTTCATGGTGACTTTAAAATATTTCATCAACTTGCAATTCTGATGTAATTGCATTTAAAATGATAAAATAAGTAATATTTAAACTAACAATGAATATTACATTGAAGAGGCTCCGGAAACGAACTACAACTGCCTCGAATTTTTGGTACAGAAAACACAATTATGCTAACAATCAATGGATAATCTTTGAGCAGTAGAAAATGAACTCGAGTTGCCGGCTACATAAACTGTTTAGACTAGTCTTAAAAGTTAGTCATCTCATTTTTTTCTTTGAGACTGATCCTTACTTTTTAAAATCATTTATATAAGATTGGTCTAATTTGAATCCGAAAAGTGAGACAGATTACAGTAACTCTTCTCTAACTGCTAGTTGGGCAAATTAGTTTTTAAGACAGCCTTAACATAGAGTTTATAAGTTTATGCAAAACAGGTGTTGCAAAACATGTATGTGACGATGGTCAAACAGAACTAAGGCCACATTTGCAATGCTGGTCTTGATGCCCAATTCCAATTTGTTGACTATATGCAATATAAAAGTGACCCATATCCGATATCTGCATTTACACTATACACTTGGCAAAACAACCCAAGGAATACATACTGACCCAGAAAGGCTTAGGTCGAAAAGGAAGTAAAAACAATGCGATCACCAATTTACACGGATCCCCGTAAACAACTAAAAACACTGTATTATTCATGCCAGACCAGTAGTTGGCGATGTCACTTTGCAAAGAAACACTATGCTCCTATAGACTGAACACTTAATACGTATGCGCATGAGATCACCATTTTCACAAATTCAAACTTGCACTTTGAAACCTGTTTGCAAAAGTTTGCATTTTCAGGCCCCCAAAATGGCATTGTCATGAAAATGAACACAATTGTCAAAATGTTTCATCGACAAACATGATTTGCATGGAGATGTGTTGAAGTTTGTGAAAGAATCCAATATGTATATGTAATACAGCCTTAAACCTAATGACCATGAAGCTGATGCATGCCAGACAGTGGCATAACAACAGAGTCAAGGCAGTGCAGACAGTATGCTTGAGTGTTTGTTTTTTTGTTTAGCGCACAGTCTTTTATTTATTTGTGTGTCAGGAGGTCTCTCACCCTTTCTACATGCCTAAATGCATTTTTTCTTCAAAATGTCTTTAAAAATTCCTGGCTAAGGATTCAAACTTAGCTTCTGCATGGTTTATTTCATTGCTCACATTGAAAGACAATAAAGAGACAAAAACTCCAGATTTGCACATGCAAATCACATTTGTTCACAGCAACTGTGCTTAAAAGGGAGACATTTTTTCCCCTCTTGCAATAATCTAACAATGAATTTTCCAGCCACGTTCCATGCAGGCACTTCTCCAAACGGCTTAGAGCTTTTGAAATCAGCTTATTGTGTTTATTCCCTTTGATTAGGCAGTAAATCTAGGAATCCATGAGTCTGTTCTTCAGGCTCTCACATGCAATATGTCAGTCTATAGACGTCCATATGGGCGAGAGCTTTGTGCCAGCACGAAAAGAGAAGAGGAAACCTCCCATTTGTGCCTTGTGTCCGTGTGGTCCCTGCGTTCCTGTGTTTGCTCCCCGCAGCAGGAATTCCTACCTTTCAGCTCAGGATCGGCATTCCCAGGAAGACGCCCTTCAAAGGAGAATAGGAGGAAGTCCTGATATAGACAGTTTTACGGTCGTTTAACGCAGATGCTCTGCTCAGAGGATGCTGGAGCAGGAAATGGTTTCATTTCGCTTCTTTGGGAGTTTGGAAAAAAATTAATGTGCGACAGTATGTGGCGTACGATGAGCATTTGTGTTGTACCCAAGTGTGGAGTACAAGATCTAACTGTAAATTGCTGTATGAGCATGTATAATGGGATCTGTGTCACATATGTAGAGGAGTAATGAATGAGTGTATATAAATGTGTGTGTGTGTACAGAACTTCCTGATTAATATCTGTATGCTGAATTGGCTGCGTTTTTCGAGCACTTCCTCCGTTGTCACGACAGGTTTGGCCAAATCATGCTGTTTGTGTCTTTACACTCAATCTAGCTGATATTCCAAACAAAAGCATCTGAAAAGACTAAAATTAAAGTCTTGTAAAACAAACATGAAATCAAAATGGAATTTACTTTCTTAGGTTCTTAGGTTCAGTGTTAAAAATGACCGTGTAAACGCTAAGCAAACCAGGACTAAATATATACAGTTCTTTTCTTTTTTTGGCCCAGACTAACCAAGAGTAAGTGTTTTAGGTTTGATTTTAGCCTGTCCTGTTTGCTCCTTAAGGCTCATTATTTGATCAATCCCGTGATGATTTCCAGAGCCATCAGTTTGATGAGCAAAAATCGGGGTGAAAGTTTATGCTTGCTCGTCTTTGTCAAAATCATGACAAAGACTTTCCCAAAATAAGGCAGTCTGCAACCAGGGAGTTCCTCTTGGCCAATAAAACATTCTCCGTGTCAGAGCTTTCCACACTACTGAGTCAGCCAGCATCATTTCTCAATCTAGCGCTCCGTCTCGTCCGTTCCCTCATCCATCGCTCCGTCTCGGGGGAGCGCTGGCTCAGACAGCAGGAAGGCCGCAGTAAACGCCAACCCGCCCTGTTTGACTGACTTACAGTTACCAAAGGGTATGATGTAACGCTAGTTAAAACCGAAAAGTGTGTATAAACGTGTACACTCACACACACACATTTGACTGCTTTGAATTCTAGTCAAACTGGTTTCTGACGGCTGTCAGATCTTAACCTGAGGTCCTTTCTGTCCTCCAGCCAGGTCTTCCTGCACTCTGGCCCTCTCATGCACTGAAAATAAGAAGAAAAAATAGGCAGAAACTCTATTCTACAATACAATTAGTTTACGCAGGGTGTCTTAAATTGATAGGTCTCCTAAAAATGAAAAGTCTGTGGTCATTCACTTACCATCATGTTATTTTAAAGACAGTTAACGTTCTTTCTTCTATGAAACACAAAAAGAAACATTTTGAAAGCATATGATTGAAAGCATGAAAGCATAATTTAACACAGTAATGTTTATGTCTATTGAAACTACTTAACTCTAATTGTAATTATATATAAATCTTTTGATGGAAATAAATGTTGTGATGTTATTTCCATCAAGAGGTGCATACATTTTTGGTCAAGATCTTGTATTGACAATGCAAGAGTTCAGCACCGAGTAAAGTCTCTTCCACCACATCCCAAAAACTTAAAATGAATTTCCAACAGTTCTTTCACAATTTGAGCCTGATATGGCCACAATGTGTCCTACATGGTTGTTGAAGAAATGAAAAGCTACAAACTGCATCAATTAGGTTCGAAGAACTGTTTCTAAAAACATAAAACATGATAGAAACATAATAATCACTGCAAAAAATTATCCAATCATAAAATCTTTAGCATTTGCCTATTTAATTCCAAACAGCTACTTTTTTTGGCCAGGCAGTGTATATTATATTATGTATTCCATATAATTTTTTATATGTTTCAGCCCCTGGTCAAAGTGTACAGGTTTCATAATGGATATATAGTGCAATGGAAATATTTCCCAAAATGTACATTGTAAAAACTTTCTAACCTCCCAACTCAATTTTCTAGTGACTGGTCACATCTAAATTGTTCAATTGGCCCAAGTGAAATTCTGAAAATTGATAAAAATGAAATTAGCAGAATTTCACTTGGGCCAACTGAAAAATTTAGATGTGACCAGTCACTAGAAAATTATGTTGGGGAGGTTAGAATTTTTTTTACAGCGTTACCAGGGACAAAGAGCAAAAGGTTATGAGTGAACTAAGGTTAAGTGTGTGGCTTAAGGGCATGACGACAGCAGTCACAGGAAGCGGCCCAAACAAGATTTAAACTTCCTGTACTGTTGGGCTTCTAACATTGACCCACTTCCTGTTGGAGTCAATCCCAGACCACATGCGTGAAGCAACTCACTCCTGTGTACTAGAAAATCCTTATCTTACACCCAATGGATCCACTTCCATATTGACTGCAACTTTGTTTAAATCAGAGTGTGCTGAAAAAAAAAAAAAAATTCTTTTAGAAATATCAGTGATCCAAGAAGTGTAGTGGAGGAAAATTTGACATCACTCAAATCTTGTTGAGTGTCATAACTCTGCATATGTCTAAGGTTTCTTGAAGAAATAAGAGTAGATATCTTTATGCACATCCTGTTTCGTGAAAGCGCAGCTTCCTGTCAGAGTCCAACCACACTGCCACAGTATAAAGAGCACTTTTAGGGATTTTTCTGCTCTGAAAACCATTCACAAAAACTGGATGATCTAACCATCCTTATCTGCAACATGGGCGGCCATCCAATGTGTAAAGATAGAGTATGTGCGTCTTTGCATGTTCCACTACTTTTGTCAGTATGAAGGTCTGATAATGACGGTTTGGGTGATTCAGCAGCAGATAATATAAAGGGAAGTGTTTAACTTCACGTTTTTTCCCTATGTAATTCTGGATCATCTGGTATTTTGATAAAACAGAACTCATACACTACCATTCAAAAGTTTACGTTTTTTTATGTTTTTGAAAGAAGTTTCTTATGCTCACCACGGCTGCATTTATTTTATTTAAAAATACCGTTATAATTGAAATATTATGAAATATTACAATTTAAGCTGTTTTCTATTGTACTATATTTTAAAATGTAATTTATTCCTGTAATGGTAAAGCTGAATTTTCAGCATCCAGTCTTCAGTGTTACATGATCCTTTAGAAATCATTCTAATATGTTGATTGGCTGCTCAAGAAACATTTCTTTTGTGTAAACTGTGATGCATTTTGCAGCTTTTGAAATTTATTCAGTCTTTACTGTAACTTCTGATAATTTAATGCATCCTTGCTGAATAAAAGTATGAATTACTTTTTCTTTCTTTTTTTATCACTGAACCCAAATTTTAAGCGGTAGTAAAAATGATAGATCTGAATTTTCATTTTTGGGTGACCTATAAGTTTAAAAATTCCCTTAAAGCTTGTAGGTTTTTGAACTATTTTGTGCCCCCTTAACCCCCTTATCTCTACCTGGTGCCTTTAATCAATGTTCATAAACAGGGTCTTGTGGACAAACTCCATGTTTGCCTTGTTAGTAATCTCTGTTCACAAGTGGGTGTATTTGCCTGCCTTTGAACGGACACCTCCATCCCAAAGAGGGACGGTCGATGCTGGAACATGTTGGTTGTTTGCGAGCCATTCCTGGTTCAGTCTTTCTGTCTGATAGGCCTTTGTTGTTTATGAGCCTGTGCGTTAATGTACAACAGAACAGGAAATGCTTGCTGAGTTTGTGGGAGGGCACCCAGGAATGACGTTTTTTGTTCATGTCAGAGATGAAGAGTGCAGAGGGAAAAGGGGAAATTAAAGGGAGAGGATGGATTCAGGAGCACGAACGGGCGCTCTTTAATGTGGCTGTATTTATACGACTGATGCTCCGGCCTCTCCCATTTCACCACTTCCTGTGAAAAACCTGCATGGATGGTTAAAGGAAAGTTTTTACAAAGCAAACGCAATCACTCCTGGAAGGATGTCTGATTATCCAGCTTGTGTCATCCAGACACAAACTAAATTTGGCTTTGCGGTACCACAAGATCTTCCTTCAGATACTCAAACCTTGTTAGGGTCATTAAAAAAACGTCCTCATGCCACCTTTTCTTGACCAATGAACAAGCAGTGCAAGCAGAGTGTAACCTTGGCTAATTTAAATTAGATAGGCACTTGATGAAATTACACCACACTCTCACCTCGTTCACATTGCTTTAAATCCGTACCGGAAAAAACAGCATTGTAACGAAATCTAGCAAGCAGCATTTTAAGGTGCTGCTCCAAAACATTGAATACCTAATTTTAGCCAAAATTCTCAAACTAAAAGACATCAAACTAGGTTTTGTAAAAGAATATCAGCCTGATTATGATTATTAAAATGTAAATATACTGTTGATATTAATAATGTGCCTTCCCTCGTCTAACAGATATGGAGAGTGCCATCACGCTGTGGCAGTTTCTGCTGCAGTTACTGCTGGACCAGAGCCATAAGCACCTGATTTGCTGGACGTCCAATGACGGCGAGTTCAAGCTGCTCAAATCGGAAGAAGTCGCCAAACTTTGGGGCCTACGCAAAAACAAGACCAACATGAACTACGACAAACTTAGCCGAGCACTACGCTACTACTATGACAAGGTTACACAAGCTCACATTTCACAAATGACAGCGTCTTTCAGACGTATGACCAATGATAATCGTCAATCTGATCTCATGAGAAAACTATTTTACGTGATTTGGTGGAATTTATACAATGTAATTCGTACAGAATACCATTTTTAGAGGAAACTTAAGCATTAAGGTCCGCACCTTAACCTACTAGTTAGTGGGGCAGATCGTAGTAAAAGTATGCCTGAGATCATAAGAATTAGCCACCAAATGTAAAATAATTACAAACTGCAATGAGAGTTTGTTGAAATCATCTTCTTTCTCTTGCAGAATATCATAAAGAAGGTGATTGGTCAGAAGTTTGTGTATAAGTTCGTCTCATTCCCTGATATTCTGAAGATGGATCCCCAAGCAGTGGAGCTCGGTCGGGACGGGGGTCACGTCACAGGGGGCGTCATGTTACAGGAGGTGGAGTCTGACGGTGAGGGGGAGGAGTCTCCGAAGCTGTCGCTGTCATCGCTGAGAAGTCCGGTCTGTAGGAACGAGTATCTTCACTCTGGTCTGTACTCGTCCTTCACAGTCAGTTCCCTCCAAAGCCCGCCTCCGCTACTGCGTCCAATCAAAATCGAGAAGCAGCGAGGTGGCGAACGAGAGGAGGAGGGACAAACAGTGATTCGGTTTGTCACTAATCGATCAGAGAAGGTCGTTCCCCTTGCTTCCTCACCGCGACCTGCATCCGCGGATGTTTTCTTCACTTCGAAATCCTCCCCCTGCTCGTCCCGCAGCCCCTCCCCCACTCATAGCCCTGTCTATATGCTGCGGCAGGGGCGGAGCCCGGAGGCTCGCATAGACGAATCAGAGCAGATCGCTCAGCCTCTAAATTTATCATCCGGCCACAGGGAGCGAGCCCAGAATCAGGCCACGCCTCCCGAGAGGAGGGCCGGTAACAACGGACTGCCTCCCAAAGCTCGGAAACCCAAAGGGCTGGAAATCTCCGCCCCTTCCATATTGCTTTCAGGAAGTGACTTGGGCTCCATCGCCCTCAACAGCCCCGCACTGCCCTCAGGGTCCCTTACGCCAGCCTTTTTCACTGCACAGGTATCAAACTATGTCACATGTTCTTGTATTTGTATGTTCACACACAGCCTAACACGCATAATACACACATCTGTTCCAAAACCCAGTGAGCTGCCTATCTAGACAGCATTTTAAGGCATGAAAGCAAAAGCTGTTTCCAAAACATGGGCAGAATACAGTGACTTCTTTTGGCTTATAGCTGATAAGCCCAGAATGCATTGCAACAAATGTACATAAAAACTGACACAACTATGTATTATTATAATATTATTTATTTAGCTTAGAAACATGCAAAAAACGGAATCGAGCAAAAGGCGAGGTAAGCATTGTGACAATTGCTTAAAACTAAAAGATAAAATGTAAAAAAATACTAATATTGAATTTAATACCAAACATTATTGATAAAGATTGTGCAAATTTAAAAGAAAAGTAGATATTTTTGTGCTCGATAGATTATAGTGTTGTTAGCCTAGCAACATGCTAATGCGAAGCTCTATTGGAATCAAATGTGAAAAAGCTAAGCAGTAGATGGCAAGGCAGCAAGGTGTTTGGAAAATAGGTAATAGCCTGATTATGAAAACGGAGTCAGTGACTCCCTCTGGTACATTAGACATTTACTTATATTTACCAAAAGTATTAATAAAAGTCTGAGTAAAGATAGACTATGTACCCTACTGTATAAGTGCAAACTATTTTTATGCTTGGTTAAATCATGTTGTTAGCTTAGCAATATGCTAATTTTGCCCTATTTTGTGTGAGAGTGTTGCTGCCTATGTAGAGCTTACAAATCAGGTTTCATTTAGTTGTTGGCAGCTTTTTAGGTTTTGGAACAGAGCTACAAATGAACTCAAAAACATTCTATCCAGCACTTTTTTTAGGCCTTCATCAGATAACATATAGACATGACACACACCTATACTGGTAATACAGCTATTCTGTGAGATGTTTTGGTCTTTACTGGGTGTGTAGGAGAATTGTGTGGCAGGTGGACGGGTTTTTTAAAAAAGAGGTAGAGTGAGACAGGACGATGGAAAAGACAGACAGAAGGGCACAAGTGAGAGAAGAGAAACCTGTAAGTAAAGCCATATGTCCGTAATCTCGCACACTACAGCATAGTGACACAGGACAGAGAAAAACAGAGCGAGAACGAGAAATTGATTTCACATGCTGCCCTATAGCCACAACCTGGTGATTCAAAGTCCATGACCCATGGGAAACTACATGCTCATGTAGAATTCTCTCTCACTTTCTCTTTTAAAGAGACAGTTCACCTTTAAAAAAAAATTCCGTCATCATTTTCTCACTCCCATGACTTTCCAAACCCATACAACTTCAATACTGACGTGAACACTATCGTATGCTTACAGCCGAACGCATAATCTTTCAAAGTATGCATCATTTGATAGCGTGCGCTATTTCGCTCTAGAAGTTTTGAACCAAAAAATGTCTTTGTACTCTTATAAATTAGAGCGGGTATCCCTCTGTTGTCTGTTGATGTTGTTGCCGTCTCCAGTACTTTGTTGTTGTTCTGTCGCATTCGCTTTTTTACGACTGTGAACATCAGGTCGGGCAATGTTGTCACCTTGTGGACCAACTAATTAGTGCAAGAAAATTCAAGGCGCATGTGCAAACCAAGTATGCGCAGTTAGAAAAATGCTTGCTGTGCACAAGGCGCGTACTATGCTGATGATAAAATTTACACCACACGCATTACTCATAGCCTAGCATGCGCATAAAAAGTATACTTTAGGCTTATTCAGTTGAACACTAAAGGAGAAGTTAAGCCACTCTTTTCCTTACAACAAGTGATAATTCATCCAAGGGTTTTTTTTTTTGTCTTAAATCTTTGTTCCTATTGAAGGACTTCAGTCACCTTGGACTATTTATGGTGCCTTTTTGCTGTTTAACATTCCCTAGGCCCTGTTTACACCTGCGTTTTGGTCGATCAGATCACAAGTAGACTACACTAAATACAGGTGTAAATGGGGTCTAAAACGTTTTGAGCTTGTCCACTTTTGACCACTTCCAGAGGTAGTTAAAAACGCATTAGACCGGATTGCTTTCGTAGTGTAAACACTCATGTGGTCAAATGTGTTTATGTCTCCGCCTTCTGACCTCATGCACAAACATTATGGGAAGCGCTTTAGCCAGACGGGATTTAAACTTTGTCGGCTAAAGACCCAAGCTTGGCTTGAAGACGAAAAACATACCAAACACAATGTTCTCTCGCCATTCCTGATTTCTAACACACACTCACAGTGTTCAGCATGGTCTTGTGGCTATCAGAGCAGAAACATGTCAGTAGCATGTTTTGCTACTGCTCCATGTATTTCTGTCATCTTCGGTCTCGTTCATATTGCGCAATCTTATTTCGTCCATTAGATCGAAGATCTAGATCTGAGAAAGCCCATTCATAGACCCTCCCCTTGAAGAAATCAGGACAGAAGTGGTTGAAAGTTGACAAAAGAGATGGTTTAAAACACCGGATGTAAACGGGTATGTGTCTCCCTCGTCTACTTGTGATCCGATCGACCAAAACGCATCTTAATATCAGGTGTAAACGGCAATAGTGACCATCGTCTTTGTTGTATAGGCTAAGCATTTGGGACACAGAAAGTTAAACAGGTTTTGAATGACATGAGGTTGAGCACATGACAGAAGTTTAATTGGGGGTGAACTGTTGCTTTAAACATCCTGAAACATCTACAACAGACAGTTATTTCATAACCCCAGATTGCGCAAAGACTGCTCAGACATATTATCTATGTCCAGGACAGTTGAATTTAAAGAAACTGCATTTGTGCTGCATACCCTTAACGCTCCAAATTTGTCCTGTTCACGAAAGAAATCTGGGAAATTTTAAAAGGGGTGATCAGACTTCCGCATAACAGGCTTCACGCACACACGTGCCTGGACATGCAGAGACTCACATTCGTCTCTCTCCAAAGTTTCGGGATTTCATGATCCATGACTTCAGTGACTAATACAAATACCATCTCATGTTCCTGTTCCCCCCTTTCACAACACCACCACTTCTACTCTTTCTTCAGACTCCCTCTGGTTTGCTGTTGACACCCAGTCCTCTCCTGTCCTCCATTCATTTCTGGAGCAGCCTGAGTCCCGTAGCCCCTCTCAGCCCCGCCAGGCTACAAGGCCACAGTTCACTCTTTCAGGTACGCCCAAAACCTTCACCTATAAAAATAGGAATCTGAATGTGAGAATGTGGTTGTTCATTTATTTTGGTTCAGCATTGACATGCGACCGTGTTTTAGAAAGGGATTTGCTTGTGTTTTGTTAGCGTGCGTTTGTGTTTGGTGTCGTGTTTCAGTTTTCATGTGAGCGAGAGGGGAAATCCTGTGGATACTTCCTGTTCTGACCCGAGGGAGAGTGTGTAGGGAGGTGTGTGTGAGCGAGCGAAAAAGACAAAGCAAACTGTATATTTATGCTCATCTTGCTTTTTGAGGGGAGCGTTCCAGTCTTTTCTGTAAACATCGCAAGGCAGCAGGAAACCATTATGGTAATCACGGCGACTGCTTGACTCTACCTTTACAGGAATAGTGACAGTTCTTGATGTGCACTTTTACTACTACCACACACACACACACACACACACACACACACACACTCTCACTTCCTCCCTGGGCGGCTGTAGTGGGAGTTTTCTGGTTGGTCACATGACTGTCGTTCCTGACGTTATTGGCTGCGGTGGAAAACTCTTGCTGGTCGTCTGTTTTTTTTCTTTTAAAATGCCATTCTTCTTCTTTTTTATTATTTTCTATACCTGTAAAATAAAGAACTGAAAAAATATGCTTTTAAGATGTTTTCGAGTCACTCCGGGAAACGGATTTACTGGTGTATGAGTGTGTGTGTGTGTGTGTGTAGGGTTTGGAAATAAGCTACAGATGTTTCCGCTCTGCATTGGATATGGGGGAAAAACAGCTTCCTGTTAAAAAAGGGAGGGGGTGATAACTGAAAAAGACTGTCTGTGTGTATAGTCAGCTCTCACATAACAGGAAGTTCCTCTCCTAGTGCTACCATGATGCCTTTTGACTACGAGCATGTTTGTTATGTGAACCACAAAGACTTTTTTTGTGGGGAGAAAAATGTATTAGGGAAGATATTTAGAAACTTAAAAGAAAAACTCTAAAGAAAAATCTAAAGAAATAATAAATAAAATGCTTCTTTTTTTTTTTTGCACTTTGACTTTTTTGGTAAATTTAAGAAGTCCAATTGTAACTTCACAATGTGTAATAATAATAAAGTAAATATTTTAAGCATTAAATCATCACAATGCTAAAATTGATCCCACAGGCTTAACTTTGTTTCTTTTATATATATATATATATATATATATATATATATATATATATATATATATAAAATATAACACTCACCTGGGCATTTCTTTATTAAGTTTCACCTAATAATGTCAACATACAAACACGACTAACTAAATAAACAAAAGGAAATGTCAGGTTGTATTTAACCTCAAAATAAAATAAAAAATGATAACATTAGTAAAAATGATAATATATTGCTTAAAAACTACATGGATATTTCTTAATAAGATTTGACCATAGGATGAGAACTTATTTGGCCCGGTCAAGTTACTATTCAACATTAGGCGACACTTCCTGGTACAATTATTTGCATGTGTTTTTTAAACCTTAAAAAGCATTTGCTTCACAGTTACTAAACATAGTATATGAACACATTGTTGTGATTCAGTACGTGTAGCATTACCTCAATGTTCTGTTTGCTTTCTGACTCTCTCACAGTTCCCCACCCTGTTGAACGGGCCGCTCCCGGTACCCCTCCCCAACCTGGACTCATCCTCCCTCCTCCTGTCATCCAGTGCTCAGAAATCCTGATTTCTGGACAGTTCATATATCCACCCCCCAGAATCATACCTTTACTCTTACACTAAGAAGGAATTATGGACCTTCATGTCATTTTTTGAGCCAGACTGCACTTCACCCTCTTGTGGCCACCTTCACCTATAGCACCCTTCAGTTCTGTTGAGTTTTGGACCAGCAAACTTTGTTTTTTCTTTTTCAACTCAGGCTGCAATCCAAAAAGCTCACCGAATTCCTCCGCAAGCTCTTAAAATAGGGAATTATTATGAGGTGATGCCAAAGAACATGAAGTGTCCTTTTGAGAAGATGGTGAGTCATTGGAAATGGAGCCTTAGAGAATCTCATTTTATTGGAGAACATGTTCAAGACTGGCCTTTTGGCAGGTTATTTTTCAGTCTCTTCGACAGTTTCAAATCGAGACAAACGATGCTGGACGACACGTTCAAACCAGCGTAGACTTTCTGTACCTCCTCAAAACATGATGCTTTCCAACAGTTCTCCATTCCCAAGGTGCTTCAACTGGAAAGATCTCCCTGTTTTGTCCACCAGTTCAGACTTCAAAGAAACATTTAAACCTTATTAAAGTAATCTCGTTAGCATTTAAGTCTCTTTTTTTATTTTTCTGAGGCTGTGAACCGGGTTTCTATTTGTCTGATATTGTATAATATTGCGTTATATGCACTGTGCTTTAAATGTACTACCGGCTGTGCCTTTTGTGTAAGAATTGTGTATTTGTATTATTTTCCTGCTTAAATACATTTTGTAATAGACGAAATTCCATTTCAATATTGGAAAGAAAAGCTTTGTAATAGCTTGCGGTTATTTTTTTCATTAATGAATTGATTAAAAAGTGTATTCTCGTATTGATTTTATATTTTTTTGCTTTTCAAGAGTCAAGAAAATGTGCCTTGTGTTTTATAAATAAAATCAAGCATTGAATGCGACTCAACATCCTCACGTCTGATCAAACACCTCGCACCATTTCAGGATGAAATACACGCAAACACAAATATAATAAACAGACGACAGAAAGTTCGCTGTAAGAAACAGACCATGTTTACTTCACTGATTAAGAGAAATAAATATCTGCAGTACAAAGAGTTAAACGGTCAATTCAGCCGACAGCAGGTGTTCTGAGAGCGTCGGAGGCGGAGCTTACAGGACAACACGCATTCCATGCGTCACGTATACACACGCAATCACGCACACACTCACGCACGCATTCTCCAGAAACAATCGACTCCGGTTTTACAATATTAATTAACATCTGTCAGTTCAGAAAAAAATTCAAACAGTCATTTAAAATCTAATATCTTCTGGGTTCTTCATGTTTATAAATGCTGGGAAAAGAAACATTGGTCCAACGCTGCTGTCAAAAAGTTTTTTTTTGTGTTGTAGTTACTATTTCTTTTTATACACACAATATCTTTTTTCTCTTCTGAATAAAATCAAGCACGCATGTGGGACACACGGACTCCAACATGCCACTTTAAGATACCATAAATTCACAGAAGAGTCAATATGTAACATTTAAAAAAATCTCTTAATACTGTTATTGAAACTAGCTCATCTTCATAGCCATCACTTGCATGGAGCAATGGGCTCTGTACAGTTACTGATCTCCGTATTCACACATACACTCGCACTTTCTCGCTCTTTCACATGCGTTGCACACACTCGGAAGCTACAGAGGAGCTCTATTAATAGGAGAAAGTCATTTGCAACTTGTTTTGATGATGCATCAGGAGCTCCGACTGTGAAAGAAAGAAATTAAAAATCTGACAAACAAGAACTTCAGTTCCGACAGGAAGTTATCACTGTGAATGAACGAATGAATGCAAAAGAGGGGAAAGTTGGTTCTCAGTTCAAAATGGTGAGGTCACAAAGTTCCTGCTGGTCCAGTGTTTGCTTTTTCCACCCTCGTTTTGCAGCTTTCTGAAGCCCACCTGGTTGAGATGGTCCCTGATTGAGCAGGCCGTTCACGTGACGCGGCCTTTGAGGAACATATCCACTCTTATTTTTCTTGAAATGATGCTTTAAAACTTGAGGAATGAATATTTGGGAAGGGAAGAATTTTTTCAGGACGTTCGGTTTGTCTTGAAGTGAAATCGGCATGCCAGGAAAATCAAAAGTAAATTCAAAACACGCATTTCACTTCTGTAAAACCAACATAACAACAAACGGACAGCTGCGATATCAACATTCAAACAGAATTTGAATCGTTCTTAAAAAATAAACGTATTGACGTTGGACTGATGTGTCCGAGACAACCAGGAGGGTCGCACAAGAGTGAGGAAGTTACGAAGAGACAGTAGTCAATTAGCAGCAAAACAACTCCTCCGTCAATAAATATATACATGTTCACACACCCTAAGCGTCACACGGGGGAAGGCGTCCAGACGAGGGGCCGATGGGTGTTCTGGCTCAAGGCTGCATGCTGGAGGCGGGACACTGGGGGGTGGGGTTATGGATCAACCCATTCCCTTTCACCACGCATGCACACGCAACAAACACCCTCTCTCAGAGGGCGAGGGGGACTAGTCAGTTAGTCTATACAACACAGTCACGGAATAAGAGCCATCGACCTGATCCGTCCAGTGTGTGTGTGTGTTTGTGTGTGTGCTTGTGTGAGAGTGTGTGTCTGTGATGGGCAAGAGTGTAAGGGAACGCAGCTTAAAACAGCATGCTCTGCCGTCTGTTCTTGCTGTTTCCTGTAAGGGGAGAGACAGAAAGAAGAGAATGAAGAGGAGGAGAGAACAAAGTGTACAAAGTTACAAATTAATAATAATAATAAAAAAAGTAGTAATTAAAAAATGTATATAGTTACACCCACAACATTATATATAAAATGTATATATATTTTTTTTTAGATGAGATGAATGATTTTTAAAAATATTTTTCATATGTAATTAATTTAAAATGTATGCAGTTATATTAGTTATATTATTAGGAGAGAACAGGAACAGGGCGTACAAGGTTACAAAATAATTCTAAAATAACAAATGCATAAATAAATAGTTATACAATTATTTATAAAAAATATTATTTCAAATGTGATTTAAATTCTGCATTACACATTATACTCACACACACACACGTGTATAATGTATATAGCAGCAAAACATATATATAATTTTTAAAAAATATATTTAGTTATTAAATGTATTAGTTATATTATTAGATGAGAGAACAGTGCACAAAGGTACGGAATGATACAAAAAATAAATTAAATATTTTAAAATGTTATAATATATACACAATACATTTTAGGATATATATATATATATATATATATATATATATATAAATGTTATACAATTAAATAATTAATTTAATTAAAAAAAATATTTAAAATATATATATATTTAAAGAAATTTAAAGAATTTTGAGAATTTTTTGTAAAAAAAATAAAAATACAATAATTTTATACAATAGTTATAGCTTAACTGCAAGAGGCACAGGTATCTGTTAATCACAAATTTTTTAAATAATCGCCCAAAATCTTCCATATTAATTGACCTGATCAATATCTATTGGTCTATTACGAACAGTGTCCCCTAGTGTCAGTTCCAGAAACTACTTTCACAAATGACTGAGTATTACCCACACTGGATGACCACTATAACAGAATAAAGAGTTTCTGAATATGTATGCAGAGCACTGATCAAAGCAAACACACACCTGTCTCTGGGTACGAGGAGTTCCGGTAACCGGGGTCCCTCTGAAGCTGCACCTCCTTCAGTGTAAATATAGATATGTCTGCAGAACCACAGCACATCATGAGAATGAGGATATATGAGTGAGCAGTGTGTGTGTGTGATCATGCAGTGGTACATGAGCAGTGTGTGTAAGGGCACTCACTCTCTTGCAGTGTTTGCACACGCATGCCTAGACTCTTGAAGTAGGGTTGTTTCATCGATTCATCTGCAGAGATCCTCTTCTTGGACTCATACTATGGAGAAAACAAAAATAAATGAGGATGGCTCTTGTCAGACTGATAAAGGGTTGTTTATTTTATTAACACAATTCAAGATAAATGTATGTAAATATACATATACATATACATATATATATATATATATATATATATATATATATATATATATATATATATATATATATATTAGGACTGGGCAAGTTAACGCGTTATTATCGCGTTAACGCATTTATTAATTAATGCCGACAATTTTTTTATCGCACGTTAACGCAGTTTTTTTTTATTATTATTATTTTGAAAGTCCGTTGCTCACTGGCTCTGAATACACATAGGCCTACAGTCAAACCATGATCACAGAAGGGGTGGGATGTTGGTCAGCCAGCAAATAACCCACCCAAACAAGTAGTGGAGAGAGGCAGGTTCTCTCTGGTGAACAGTTAAAGGGTTGCGCTCCGCGAGTGAATGACAGGCGCTCTATGGATAGTACCTATAAAACCTATAGATAATAACTATTTAGATTCTGGAAACTCACTAACAGCGAGCCGAGGATCAGTCTCTCTTCTAATGATTTGTGCTGCGCGTCCTTTATAAAAAGTTATAGACAATTCAACTTCGGCAACGAGCGGGCGCGGGCGCGTGCTTGAGGCGAGCATGACCGCAAAGGTTTCACAGGAACGCACCCGCTTGTCGCTGCACCTTGTGCTCGACCACTTCACCTCACTCTTGGCTGATTTATACTAATGCGTCGGACTTACGCCGAAGACAATACGCTATAGACTACGCGTTGGTTTTCATTTATATCTCTGCGTCGTTGTCCGCGTTGACGCGCAATTACACATGCAGAGGGAGCATGTGAAACCCGGGGAGCGGTTCTAGCAATCACAGCGCTTGCGGTACGCGTAGAATTGACGTTACATTTTTGGAGAGGTGCACGTCAGGGTACGCGGAAGTGTACGCGCGCTACACAGCAACAGCGTAAGTATAAAGTATAAATTGTTTTTTTTACTCTGTTTAATGTAATCTTACGTGGGAAACCATGGCATGACCAAACCTAAGCTACAATAAGTAACGTTGGTCGACTTATATCTGTAGTAGTGATCATGACCTCTGACTACTACATAGACTGTTTCTGCTGCTCCCTGATAAAAGTAATGCTCCCTGTTGATACCTGTTCAGAAAAAAAACAAGAAAACTGGACTCGTTTTAACAAACTAGATAAAAGGTAATGCCCTGGCAGTGGCAAATAGCTTTGTTTAAATATTTGATTTGATTACATTAATGTTTAAGTTGAGATTTGAGATTACTGTGTAAAGGGAATACTGCTGGTATAAAAGCACCTTATTTGTTTAAAGTTATTGCACTTTTGTGTATATAACAGTACATTTAAATCAAAAGTGCGCAATACACTACTTTAGAAGTCATTATTCAATTTTGCGCATAACATTGCGATTAATCGCAAGAAAACCATGCGATTAATCGCGATAAAATTTTTTAATCGTTGCCCAGCACTAATATATATATATATATATATATATATATATATATAAATAAATAATAATTATTATTGTTACTATTACTACTACTGAGAGTACACATCTTTAAAAAAAAAATAATTCAGAGCTATTAATTGTTTAAGTCACTGAGTCTTCTAATTGTTTGATATAAGTATAGGCCTATATTTGATGCAATCCATAGCTCTGGCACATTCTTACCCTTAGAAAGGACAATAACAACTCTATTCCTTCAGTATCCAACCTGTTGATGGAAAGGGAGGGAGAGAGAGAGAGAGAGAGTGTGAGAGAGAGAGAGAGATGTGACCATCGGCAGGTTGACAAATCAGACTGGCAAACGAAAGGAAGGAAGCAAACGGCCTCAGAAATTCCAGAGGAAATCCTGCTTTACTGGCACGCACACGGATTTCTAACATACACCAGAACACACACAAACTTTCCCACAGCAGCATCGGCACACTCACACACAGGCTTTGAGGTCATGGTCATTTGCTCTGTATGGCAAGACAAACACACTAAAGCCACAGCACAGTCACTGAGTACACAAACTCATAACAAACACACTGTATGAAACGGCAATGCAGCACCTGTACGTACGTACACACACACACACACACACACACACACACACACACACACACACACACACACACACACACTCTGCAGGTACCTGGGTGCATGATTGATGAAGGGCTGAGGCTTGTATTTGGGGAAGTTGTAGGATTTGAACTCTTCGATGGATGAGATGCTGGGCCAGCTGTCCTCTGTAGGTGTACCTGATCACACAAAGCCAAAACAACACTTTTTACTTTAGACCTTGCCTGCATTTTAGCACTACTTGGAAAACATGGTTAACACTTTCTAAACAGAACTGATATTTATGTTGCTATGGCCAATAATTGATATGATGGCCAAAAAAGTTAGTGTGTGTGTCTGAGTAAGTGAGTGAGTGAGTGTGTGTGAGCGAACGCAAGTGGGTGCGAGTGAATTTATTATATAAATTATATTTCTTTATTTATTGGACAATAATATGATCACTGATATTGTGCATCCATAGCAGTTCATTTTTGCTAAAGATACATTTTGAATTTTACATTACTTAAATTCAGAGATCACACAGCTTTTGACTATGATCTTTCCAGTCATTTGTATACTTTAATATGAAGGATTTATATGAAAAATATAATATTTATAGATATTGCAAAGAGCTAATCTCTAGCAAAAGAGATCTGGGATAATGGAGAAAATTGGATATTCACTATAGAAATTTCCAGAATTTTTAAGATTCTAATAATTATTACTTTTCCAGGAGGACTGAAAACTAGGGTTATTATCGTTGTAACTAACATTAAAACTATTAAAAAAAATTATTTTAATTGAAAAAAAGTTTAAATAAAATAAAATATAAACATTAGTTGAAAAAAATAGAAATGTTGCATTGGCAAAAAACTGAAATAAGTTTAAGCTGAAGGACAAAAATTATCAACTGAAAATAAAGAAAAAAATAAAGAAAAAAAAGAAAAATAATGAAAGAAAAACTAATAAAATGACTAAAATTAACATTTAAATTAACACAAGCTAATTCAAAACATTAATAAAACTATTTAAAAAATAGAATAAAAACAAATAACACTGCTAAAAACCACTCAAATTCACTGATATTTCTAGACAGTGGGAAGCCTCTAAATTACTTTACATGATTTATTTACATTTATGCATTTGGCAGATGCTTTTATCCAAAGCAGCTTACACTGAATTCAATGGAAATCAAACAAATAGCTATAGTATTGCTAGAGCCATGCTCTACTCAAGCAACATTTAAAAACTATAGTTTTGAAAACTATATAAAAAAAAAGATTTACGGCTGTTAAAAAACTTCCACACCAAGATGAGCAGTGGAACACATCAGGTGAGAGTCAGTCGGACAGTATTTCAGCTGAACTGAGGTAACCTACCATGTGATCTCACAGTTTCCATGCAATAGTGTGTGTGTGTGTGTGTGTGTGTGTGGATAAGAAGCATGGCAGCTCAGATGGTTGCAGTTTGTTTTTAAAACAGGTGAGAAGCACTTCTGAGTCTCAGCACTATGACACATCTGGTGAGTGAGTGTGTGTGCGTGTGTGTGTTTAGTGTCGTAATGTCTGGAGTTGAAGTGTGCGTTTCATCACACAGGCTCTGAATTGAATCATTTAGTTGGAGAGCTGTACGCGAGTATGAGCGTGTGTGTTTCTGCTTACCAAGTAATCTGAAGATTAGATGCAGCTCATCTTCAACGGTGGATCCTGGGAACAGCGGCCGACCTGCAGCCATTTCATAAAATATACATCCAACACCCCTGAGACAGAGATCAAGAGAGAGGATAAGACAGAGCAAGCGTCTGCAGGAGAAGACTGAATGTAAATGAGCACTGCAACACACACAGACACACTACCCACCACATATCGATCTGTGTGGAATACTCTGAGGATCCCAGCAGAACATCAGGAGGTCTGTACCATAAGGTCACCACCTCATTAGAGTAGGTCTTCGTGGGAACAGACTTGGCTCGTGCTAGACCTACAAATAAACACAAACAAAGAGCAATAAATATTATTTTACTTGAATATAAATATATATATAAATAATATATTAATATAATATAAATATTATATTAATTAATATATATTAAATAAAAATGTATGCATGTATATATATATTTTTTTTTTTTTGTATTACACACACACGTATACATACACATATACATATACATATATATACATACATACATAGATATACATATACATGTATACACATACATACATACATACATATATACACACATACATACATACACACATATATACATATACACACACATACATACATACACACACACACACACACACAACCCGGTCACACTAAAAGCGTCTCTATAGCACGCATTGCGTTTATCGTGCAATTTATACGCAAAAATTTGTTTTTACGTGCATAGGATACGCATGGGTAGGTTTAGTAGTGGTGTAGGGTGCGTGTGTATCACACGCAATAAAGTGCGTATCAAATGCACACGAAAGCAGCGTATCGTATGCACGGAAAAACTAATTTTTGTGTATAAATTGCACCATAAACACAATGTGTGCTATAGAGATGCATTTTCATATATATATTCATATATATATGTATATATATATATATATATATATATATATATATGTGGATAAGTGGATATATATATGGATATGTGGATATATATATATGTGGATATATATATATATATATATATATATATGTGGATATATATATATATATATATATATATGTGGATATATATATATATATATATATATATATATATATATATATATATATATACACACAGGTCCTTCTCAAAAAATTAGCATATTGTGATAAAGTTCATTATTTTCCATAATGTAAAGATAAAAATTAAACTTTCATATATTTTAGATTCATTGCACACCAACTGAAATATTTCCGGTCTTTTATTGTTTTAATACTGATGATTTTGGCATACAGCTCATGAAAACCCAAAATTCCTATCTAAAAAAATTAGCATATCATGAAAAGGTTCTCTAAACGAGCTATTAACCTAATCATCTGAATCAACTAACTCTAAACACCTGCAAAAGATTCCTGAGGCTTTTAAAAACTCCCAGCCTGTTTCATTACTCAAAACCGCAATCATGGGTAAGACTGCCGACCTGACTGCTGTCCAGAAAACCATCATTGACACCCTCAAGCAAGAGGGTAAGACACAGAAAGAAATTGCGGCGTGGCATGGAGGCAATCAGCCTGTGGCACTGCTGAGGTGTTATGGAGGCCCAGGATGCTTCGATAGCGGCCTTAAGCTCATCCAGAGTGTTGGGTCTTGAGTCTCTCAACTTTCTCTTCACAATATCCCACAGATTCTCTATGGGGTTCAGGTCAGGAGAGTTGGCAGGCCAATTGAGCACAGTAATACCAAGGTCAGTAAACCATTTACCAGTGGTTTTGGCACTATGAGCAGGTGCCAGGTCGTGCTGAAAAATGAAATCTTCATCTCCATAAAGCTTTTCAGCAGATGGAAGCATGAAGTGCTCCAAAATCTCCTGATAGCTAGCTGCATTGAGCCTGCCCTTGATAAAACACAGTGGACCAACACCAGCAGCTGACATGGCACCCCAGACCATCACTGACTGTGGGTACTCCAGTGCTGCTTCTCTGTAGCCCAGGTCAGGCGCTTCTGCCGCTGTTTCTGGTTCAAAAGTGGCTTGACCTGGGGAATGCGGCACCTGTAGCCCATTTCCTGCACACGCCTGTGCACGGTGGCTCTGGATGTTTCTACTCCAGACTCAGTCCACTGCTTCCGCAGGTCCCCCAAGGTCTGGAATCGGTCCTTCTCCACAATCTTCCTCAGGGTCCGGTCACCACTTCTCGTTGTGCAGCGTTTTTTGCCACACTTTTTCCTTCCCACACACTTCCCACTGAGGTGCCTTGATACAGCACTCTGGGAACAGCCTATTTGTTCAGAAATTTCTTTCTGTGTCTTACGCTCTTGCTTGAGGGTGTCAATGATGGCCTTCTGGACAGCAGTCAGGTCGGCAGTCTTACCCATGATTGCGGTTTTGAGTAATGAAACAGGCTGGGAGTTTTTAAAAGCCTCAGGAATCTTTTGCAGGTGTTTAGAGTTAGTTAGTTGATTCAGATGATTAGGTTAATAGCTCGTTTAGAGAACCTTTTCATGATATGCTAATTTTTGGAGATAGGAATGTTGGGTTTTCATGAGCTGTATGCCAAAATCATCAGTATTAAAACAATAAAAGACCTGAAATATTTCAGTTGGTGTGCAATGAATCTAAAATGTATGAAAGTTTAATTTTTATCATTACATTCTGGAAAATAGTTAACTTTATCACAATATGCTAATTTTTTGAGAAGGACCTGTATATATATATATATATATATATATATATATATATATATATATACACACACACACACACACACATGTATATAATATAAGTAATATACATTTGAAAAAAATTATATACGTGTAATAATTTTTTATGTATAAGAATTTTGTGCGTACTTATTCAACTGAATATTTTAGCACAGTCATTGAAAATTCTGAAGTATACAGGAGGGGACAGGAGACATTTATTTAATTTATTTGATAGGACTGTGCTCCACATACCAAAGTCAGCCAGTTTGAGTTCACCCCTCTCATTGATGAGCAGGTTCTGTGGTTTCAGGTCCCGGTGCAGAACCTTACGTTTGTGGCAGTATGCCAGCCCTCGCAAGATCTGGAACAGGAAGATCTAGAACCACACATGGACTACAGGTTAGAAGACCACAAACAGAAACTTTCATATTGTGTTGCATTGCACTAATACACAATAGTTTGTTTTGTTAAATCCATTTGAGGCTAAATTAATAGCTTGATAACAGCAAACAGACATAGGACAGACCTTAACGTTGTGCATGCTCATGATGTTTCCACAATCATCCATGTACTGCTTCAGATCTTTATCCTACAGGAAAGCCATTGGAAAACAAATGAATAAACAGAACGAGAAGCAGACGGAACAGAATGGCACACAGCAACAAACAGGAGCAGCGTGGAACATTGGCTCACCAGATACTCAAAAACAAGAGTGAGGGATTTGTCCGTGTGGACAATATCATGAAGCGTGACGATATTGGCGTGCTTTAAATCCTTCAATAATGACACTGAAAGAGAGAAAATTGCAGGATAGATCAGAGCAATATCAACATTAGTATCTTAGAGAGAGAAAGAGAAAGAGAGAGAGAGAGAGAGAGAGAGAGAGAGAGAGAGAGGGGAGATTCCTCACCTTCTCTAATAGCTGTGCATGGAGCGCCCTCCTCATGCTCCAACCGGATCTCCTTCAAAGCTACCAGGTTGTCCGTCAATTTGCTTCGCCCCTTGAAAACGGTGGCATACGTCCCCTATAATACAATTACAGCAATGATTAGATTTCAATGTACTGGTTTTACACTAGGGATGTAGAATAATCATTTACTGATACGTAGCAACCAATAATTATGTTCATACTGTACAACTAACAAAAGAAACAAATAGTACTTTGGATTGCACCTTATTTTAAGGAGTCCTTGTTACAGTGCAATTAAACATTTAAGTACTGAGTAATATTTATTAATAACTTGTACTTACTATAGGGTTAGGTTTTGTTTTAGGGTCAGTTGCATGTAATTATGAATAATAGTAAGTACATGTAATATGGAACAAGGACACTGTAAATAAAGTGTACCGAACTTTGATGATATGAAGACTGTCATCTCAATAACCCCCTTATTATGAACACGTTCAGTTATATGATTATCAATTATTCCACTTTAAAAATGACCATTTCTGACAGCTGATGAGGGTGAAATAATGAAACTGTACCTCTCCCAACTTGTCCAGTTTGATGTAGGTCTCCAGTTTCCCAAAGCCGATTTCTGACTGTAAAAAAAAGAAAAAGAGAGAGATTGCTTCATTAATGAGATCTGGTTAATGCTGAACAGCCTGCATGTGTTTAACGGACCTTATCAGTGAGAAACACGAGTCTGGAGTGTTGCTCGCCATCTCTGATATCTGCAGCCAAAATCATTTCCCAGACAAAGCCATTAATCACACACACAGTATTCAGACTCCCACGGGCACCAGGGGGCACCAGAACAACAACATAAACCCCCTCTACTTTACACACACGGAGAGTTGGAGGTGAGGACGACATAGACGGATGACAGCTAAGAACAATGGATGCCAAGTAAACCCAGACGCAAAAGCAGGGGGCTTTTCACATGCAAAACCCCCGATGTATGCAGCCTACAAACAAAGAACATGGTATGTGTCTTTGTGCTCAACTGAGAGTACGACACACTGTTCGTAGCGACACACTGGGTTTCTCGTTTATCTGCAGCAGTCCATGTTGTTTTGAAAAGCTTGCTGTGGACTGTGTACTCATTAACTTCAGCTTAATATTCTTCAGATGTAATCTTTTACTCTTAAAAGAGCAGCTCAACCAAAAATTTATTTTACTTACCCTCATGAAAAAAGTCAATTGAATTTGAAATGACATCTATGGAATATTAAAATTCTTCAAAATTGTATTAAGTATGTACATTACAATGAGATTTTTTTTGAATCACTTTAAAAGTAGCCCATATGGTTTGTGCAATATATTTTAATACGTTTTATAAAGCATGTACATGATAGTTTTGTGCACTGTAAAAAATTACATGATCAATAAATTGACAACATATGGTTTTAAATTGCTTTAACTCACCAAAATAAAGCAATTTAAAAAATTTTTTGTTATACAAGATTACATTTTTTTTTAAGTCAGTTTAATGTAATTTAAGTTGAAATGACTTAAACATTTGATCAAACAGTTGATTGTACTTAATTTAAGGCAGCAACTTTTTATTTTTTACAGTGTATAAGCTGTTATTCTATGATCTCATTTGATCAGATCACATTTTGCAACCAATCGTGACGGACAAAAGTTATCCTACAGCTTCAGAAGACTCGTAATGTAGTGCAAAAGCCTTAAATAGATAAATAGAGCGACAGATAGAACGATCGACAGATAGAACGATAGATAGATAGAACGATAGAACGATAGATAGATAGATAGAACAATAGAACGATAGATAGATAGATAGAACGATAGAAAGATAGATAGATAGATAGATAGATAGAACAATAGACATAGAACGATCGACAGATAGAACGATCGATAGATAGAACGATAGACATAGAACGATAGACATAGAACGATCGACAGATAGAACGATCGACAGATAGAACGATCGACAGATAGAACGATAGATAGAACGATAGACATAGAACGATCGACAGATAGAACGATAGATAATTTTGGGGTGAAATATGACCTGCATGTCAATGACATTCAACTAGAAAAATCCTTGTACACAAAAGCATTACAAGCTTAACCGATCATACATTAGAAACCCAGAACAGGGCTAAAAATAGTGCTTTTTGGAGCTTGACGGCTCGTAGTTATTGAATGATTCCATTGCATTGATGATTAAAACTAGCATCTTATACATTGTTTAAAACATCACCTGTTGTGTTCCACAGAAGAAAGAATGTCAAACTAGTTTTGTATGACATGAGGATGAGTAAATACTGACAGAATTATCATTTTCAGATGAACCGTCCATTTAAACCAGTGTTTCTCAACCTCTCCTGCAGGGACCCCCTGACAGGACATGTTTTTGTTTTAACCCTGAAATGGCACACCTGATTCAATTAATTAAAGGCTCAAAGGCTTAATGTGCAGCTGACTAATTGAATCAGGTGTGCCATTTCAGGGTTAAAACAAAAACATGTCCTGTCAAGGGGTCCCTGCAGGAGAGGTTGAGAAACACTGATTTTAACAGACCGAAAACACAGCATTAGAGTCACTCAGAAAGCACTCTTTTTAAAAAATAACTTTCTCAATGTTTAAACCCATACATGTATGTCTCAGCGTGACAATGGCTTACTGTTTGAAAGCCATGTAATAGTTTTAACCCGGCCAGACTAAATCATCTTCATAATCCCACATTGTGTTTGAGTGTTTGAAACAATAATGTTTATTAATCTTGAACACCATGATCTCACAACCATTCATGTCAAATAAGAAAACTAATGTGTTTCTATGCAGTGTGGTGAACAAAGAGATTCACGGCATATTGCGAAACCTAAGATATGGTGATTAATTTGCTGCGGTTTATTCCACATGTTTATGTGGTTCAGATGAAGCACAAAAACATACTAGTGATTAGTAGGGAGCAAATATGACATTACGTGTTAATGTTGTTAAAGCATTATGAACATGACCTAAGAGTTTATGCGTGCAAACTTACCAGCGAGGCTCTACGTGATCGTCGGCTGAGGGGTTGGTCAAACGGCGGACTGCTCAACTGTAGCTTTTCCAGGTAACCGTCAGGAATCCGGATATCAGCAGGCAAAGACAAGCGTTTATTCAGGTCCTGAAAAATCACACACACAAACACGTCAGTCGCAAGGGCCAAAATTAGCTGGGTTCATATCAAAGTAGGAATCAGATTAAAAATTGATGCTAGGTGACTAATTTTCATTTGGTATGTGCATCTCATCTGAAAGCATTGTGTGTGTTTGTGTGTGTGTGTGTTTTAAATAAGATAGCGTGACTTCCTACAGCCGTTCTCAAACCAAAGCATTAGCATCTTCCATAAATAACCCTCCATCATGCTTTGAATCTCCTCCATTTAGATCTCTCTCACGTGTCATTTTCCTCCACCCACAGGCTACTTATAAAGAAGCGTGCAGCATGAAAAACTTACTGGGCAGCACATCAGTACAATACTTGTGTACTAGTACAGGTTGAATAAGGGGTGAATCATTTCACCCCAAAATCAAAAGAAACGCATAATATTCTGGATTATTTTTGCATTATTTTTAATAATATTAATCTTAAATAAATATTTCCCCCTCAATTATTACTGCAATGCAAAATAAAACAATTTGAGCTATTATTTATAGTCTCTAGACAGGATGATTTTCATAACTGTCATCATAATGAGAATCTAATTAGAATCAATGACTTTGAGAATAATGAAAATCACAAACAAAAAAATAAAACATCCAGATGCATGAGTGTTAAGAGGAAATGACAAAGAAAATTTTACAAACTTGTATGCATAAGTCTTTGTAACACTATTTACATGCATGTTGCATGAATTTACTATAGTAATAACAGTAAATTATGTGTAACTAATTAAATAAATACTAATTACGGAATTTTAATCAAAGGCAGTACAACAAATGCTATTACTACATTATATACTTTAAACTTATATTTTTTAAATTACTTATAATAAATATTATTGATGTTTATTCTCATTTTTATACATGTATATTATCTTTTTCCAATGTTACAGTAATGAGCTTTTGGGAATAAAAAGAAGATCAAATGCATGAAAATCTTATAATCTTATAATTATTTAGTCGCAGTGACCCAATTCATACAGCAGAGGGCAACATAACCCCGGCGACCGAGAGAGTGAGAGAGTGAGGAACACATGGTCAAATAACTAGTTCAGACTGAGGTTTGCAATTAAAACCCCAGAATAAGAAGCTTTAAATACTGTATAAGTAGCAAGAGTGTGACGTGAATGTCTTTAAATATTCAGGTTAATTATGATAGAAAAGAGAAGTCTTTCTATTTCAAAATCCTCTAACAGTGGTTTTCAAAACGTCTTTTTAACATTGCACTGCAGAGAAGAGAATAGAGACTGGGAATGATAAAGGATAGAGGGAGTGAGTAAAAAAAGAGGCAGAATCCATTCCTTTCAGATCCATGTGTGCGGTAACAGAGGAAGCCAGTATTTAATATCAAACAGCGGCTCAAACATCACCAGACAGACACAGATGCATATGATTTGAAATTCAGTCTGACAAACGCGACGCCCGTTTCAGGTGATTTTCTTCTATCCTCACAAAGTGAAAATGCCACACGATGCATCAATCACAGCCAGCAAAGTAATGAGGAGATTTTGGACCAATGAGATATTACAGGGGGCGTGTCTACGTAGTGCTTTAGCCTAGAAAAAGAAACCAAACCATTCTGACCAAAAGAACAAAGTATCCAGTTACTTGTTGTGGCTGGTTAAGACACCAACTTATTTTACCATGTCATGCCTCGGCTAAGATCTCAGATCTTCAAAACTGAGGTTGGTAATTGACGTTTCACACCTGAGAGCTTTCAAACTGCAGAAGTACCTCTTATACCATCTGCAACTGCCCACAAAACCTCCAGATTTCTTTAGATCATCTCATTAAAGAATCATTGCGGAGGAAGAGGAGGAGAAAAGCCGACTAACAGAGTGTGGGGGAAAAGGATGAGAGAGGGAACGAGAAAATGAAAAAAAAGCACAACAGAGGAATCCCTCCACCAACACAAGGCAAAAAATAAAGCTCTTAGTAGTGACACATCACCCAGTCTGAAGCTTTCAGGGTAACACACGCAGTTTCCTGTGAATAAGTGAGCGTGAGGCAGGTTTGTGCTGCTGATTCATTTTTGTTCTGTCTTACCTCCATGGATATGCGCCGATGATTTCTGTTGCGGAGACACACGCCGGTGGGCGACTGCACTTCGTCTGATGACGTCCCTGAGGCCTGATCGCTCTCTCCATCCGAACCCATCTTCAGATTCTCATGAACAATGTCTGGGAGAGAGGAAGAGGAGGTTAGAAAATGAAAACGTGTGATGTATGTGTGGGTGTATGTATGGGTGGTGATGGCGCAGTGGATAAGACACATGCCTTTGGTGTGAGAGACCCGGGTTCGAATCCACTGTAAGACACCAATGTGTCCCTGAGCAAGACACTTAACCCCTAGTTGCTCCAGAGGCGTGCGACCTCTGAAATATAGCAATTGTAAGTCGCTTTGGATAAAACCGTCAGCTAAATGAATAAATGTAAATGTATGTGTGCCTGATCTGCTGCTGCTCTAACGGAGTTATGGGAAAGTTATGGTTTATGGGAGGTTTTATTAGCATACTGTATACATGTATGGCTGAATCCAAATAGTTACAATAGTTCCTAAAGTACTAACAGTACTATGCAATAAAAGAATGTGTTTGATTATGTTGTAATACCGCAGACCACTAAGTGTGTAGAGTGTCTTTTAAAAAAAATATATTTTATAAAAATCAGACAACAACAATAATAATAACTGTTATTAAGTTCAAGTTTTAGGTTTTATTCGTTAACATGATCTACTTTATTTATTTTTAGCCCCTTTGACACAAAACAGCCATCTTGAAAAGGCAAATGTTGCTGATGACCCCAGACGCACTTTACAGGCATTACTATTACATTTTTTTATGGTTAATAATCAGCTCAAAATAATACATTTGGCATACTATGTTTAGCATAATATGATTTGGGACACACTAATCTTGCATACTACGTAGAATATTATATAGTGATTCAGGAATCAACTCAATGTGTGTGTGGGTTGGAAAAGCAACATGTGATTCTTCTATTTCAGTGAAAGACCTTATTCATCCTCTTTCCCTTTAAACACACACCTGTAATAAAGTGGTGTGTACACACACACACAGCACATTAGGCTCCATGTCTGTCAATAACTCTCCTCTCCTGCAGTTCTTCATAATCATGAAAACGAGTCAAACATGACATGAACACACATGCTCTATTCACATTTACCTATGGCCTGATTCCAGAGAAAAACAAGGATTATACAGAAAACAAGGAAACTGTGAAGAGACGTGCTTTTTTTTATACAATGAGTGAGTATGAACTAGGTCCTCCCACTCTACTCTATTACATAAAAGTTTGATCTAGCTTATCTGAGCTGGCCTATCGGCCAAATCATGATGTAATCGGGGTTAAAGAAAAAGAAAAAAAAAAGCTCACACACACACACACACACACACACACACACACACACACACACACACACACACACACACACACACACACACACACACACACACACACACAGAGAGAGAGAGAGAGAGAGAGAGAAGAAGCGACCAGGAATTAAGAATCCCATCTAGTCTACATGTAGTCTTGTAGTACTTGGAAAAGGGGCGGACTACAAGCCATGGAAAATAAAAGCTGTTCTGGAAGAAAAGAGATTATATTCCCGCATAAAAGAGAGCTGGGAACTAGAAAAAGAGTATAAAGGTGCAGTCGTGGCTCTGTAGTTTTATGGCAGGCTGTTTGCTGGCTCACGGCCCCCACCGCCCTCACCTCATAAGACGGCGTCCCCCAAGGGTGACATATCGGCCCGCTCTTTTATCTGGCCGTGGCAGTAAAAAGTACCTAACCTGAGGGCCATCCATTATCGCACACAGCTGTCTGCTGTCTCTCTGCTCTGATATCTTCAGTCGAGAGGGAGAGAGGTGAATCTTGCGGAAAAATGTCTGGAATATTTATATTTCACTACAAAAGTAAGATAATACAAAATAAATGCAGTTTGCATGAAGCAATGACCAAAGTGATAAATTAAGAACCAATGTTAGTATATGCCAAAGCAATATTTACTATACTAAATTTTATTTATTCAGAAATGATTGGGGGAATTATCTTAATTAAAATAATGTCAACACAAAAAAAATGTTAACACTTTACAACAAGGTCTCATTTGTTAACATTAAACATTAGTTAATGTATTCAATAACTAACCGTGAGCAATATACAGTATTTGTTACAGTATTTATTCATCTTTGTTAATGTTAGTTAATATAAATCCAGCTGTTCATTGTTTGTTCATGTTAGTTCACAGTGCATTAACTAATGTTAACAAATACAACCTTTGATTTTAACATATTAGTAAAGGTTGAAATTAACATTAAGGTTAATAAATGCTGTAGAAGTATTGTTCATTCGTATAGTCCTAGTTAGGGATGCCCCGATTGATCGGCCGCCGATCATGATCGGCCGATATTGGCAAAAAATAGATTGATCGGCGAACCCCAAAAGCGCCGATCAAAAAAGCCGATCACGTGACGTAAATTACTCGCGCGACTTTTTCCCACCTGCATGCGTGGCGCACGGGCAAAACACAGCAGAGTGGAGCTTGGCAGTGGCAACATGAGTTCTCCTTCACCGGAACGAATAGGGAGTCTCCCAACGGATTGAAGCGCGCGTCCGAGTGAAGACCGTGCACCGCGCGAGCCACAACAGAACGCGGTATCTGCGCCACTGATCGCTGCGGCAACGAGCACTTTGATCACTTGATAAAAAAAAAAACATTTCAGCGCTAGATCGCCTCTTATTTAACAAATGAACAAAATGAATGCTCTGAGTTAACTGGAGATGTTTTTATTTATTTGTATTGGTACATTCGTGCCGCGAGATGTTTCAAAAGTGGTGGTGGTATTTTATTTTTTTTGTTCTGACGTAGTTGGTTCCTCAACTACATCAGATTCAGATTCAGATTATTTTATTTAATGCCATGTCAGCATTCAAACCTATTTTCATGGCAAAAATTCAATTATAAAAATACAAATATCATATAAATACAATAAAACAAAACAAATATAAACAAGAAGTCATTTTATACAATATATATTTTTAAAATGAACATATAAAAAATCCAAAACTTTTTTAGGCATAATCTCATTAAATATGTCCTTTAATGAAGTAACTTCATAAAAGAGCATTCTGCTCAACTACATCAGACGTTCATAATAATAACAGAAAAAAACTTGCCATAGTTTTGTCCTTTTATCAGTAGCCAGTTTTGGTGTAACAAGTTGTACATTTTGTTGCCAATTAATAAATGTAGTGGGTGTATTAAGAGGCTACAATTTCCAAATATGCCTAAGTGTAACTTGATCCCCTCCCATTAGGCTGATCTGATGTGTGTCGTCTGCCCTGACCCCTCTTTGTTTGGAATAATTTAATGTTACTCTGCCTTATTTGGGAAAGCTGGTCTACAGTATAGCCTTAAGACATCTCATTTTCTAAATACAATTAAATAAACACATTTCTACAAATGGTGCAAACTCTGCTAGATTATAGATAAAAGATTCCCATTCCCCTGCCATTCTGTGATCGGCAGTGATCGGCAATCAGCAGATCATGATTTTGGTGATCGGTAATCGGTGATCGGCCCCAAAAATGCGGATCGGAGCATCTCTAGTCCTAGTTAACTAATGTTAATAAATTAAACCTTATTTTGTAGTGTTACCAAAAACGTTTAAAATAAAATAAAATTTGAGGAACATTCTTAATCATCTCAATTGAAATAGTCAATGCAAAAAATCTTAATGCCCCTAAAAATAGGCTTCTTTGTTTATGCCAAATATAATTTGCTTTTCATCCTTTGTCTTTGGGGTGAGATATGACCAGGACATTTCTTAGAGAGAGGTGAGGAGATTCAGCTTCATGAAATGGCTATTTGACTGTTAACCTGCGGCGACATTTCTGCATCCCGTCACACAGATGAAGTCTTTGAAACGGCGAGACCGTGTGTGTGTGTGTGTGTGTGTGTGTGTAGTTGCAGGTAATGTTCTATTTTTCATACCGCAAGTTAGCGAGTTGCTCTGGCAGATCACCCCATTTCCCTCCGTTCACTCTCCCTTTCCTGTCTTTCATCTCTTTCTACCTCCACCTCTCAACATCACAAGCGCTGTGCTCTTTCATTCCGTCAAGCCCGAGACAACCTCACTAGTAATTTTTAGGCATATCATCAGTCTGCCACACCCTATCGCTCCGTCTTACGCTTTCCTCCCGCCGTCTTTTAACTGATGCCGTGAAAGTCTAGAAAGCGCAGTGTTCTACTTCTCCAAAAGAAAAGTGTGGCAGGGAAAAATCTCATAAGAACGAAAGTGGGTCAAACTCTAATAAACTCCAGACTGTCTTGGGCTGCCTGACATCACTCCAACCTGGAATGCATCCTATTCAAGGGAATGCAAGCTGATAATTTATCAAACACATTTACATGACAGCTTACAAATTCCTCAATCTGTGCCAAATAAACAAGCGATTGCTCTCTGACATCGCTGTTGGTGGATGAGAATGCGGGAACGGACACGTCTGGACTTGTGTCGGAGATGCTGGTAAATAATAACCCCACGTATGGGAAGCACCATGCATGGACACACACTCACTCCGAGAACAGCCCGGACGGAACTATTCAACTGTGACACACACTTCTTGCATGGTCGCCTCCCACTAACCTTCCTCTGACTCACTTCCTGCCAGTGTGAGCGTGTTCTGTGTGTGTGAACACCCACTCGTGCAGTTGCACACATGCACACCGGGGTTAGACATGACTGCTCCCATGACAACAGGGAGAAAAGGTTGATCGACTCATATTCATCACACACCAAGATTCTGCAGACCTGAATTTTTTACATAGCAGATCATTGATATAATGTGTGTTGTCTATTACACACTTTCAGAGAGAATACATGCTTGCTGGCAGTCAAACAGAAATAACCAATAAACTGAAAGTGAGAGGCATATTTTGGATTGGTTAAAGGGGAGTACGACATGAGTCACTCACAAGGGCCACGAATGCTTCATTCACACCATCATTAACAAACTTAAAAGTTTGAGGCAAGTATGTGAATCATTAATACTTGTAGTTGCTATACAGCACTTCATCAGGCCGACAATTATATTAAAATTTATTTTTTTGCCATGAATTGTAAATGAATAAATAACTCTAAAATGAATTATGAAAAAGTGAAACAATAATAGGTTTAAATGATAATTGAACAATTAAATCGTAACTAAGGAAATTAAATTAATCAAATTATAAAAATTGTTAAAAGTAACTGTTATATTAAAATCTAAAATCTTGTATTTTATTAAAATAAATAAAATTAACGTAATAAATTATAATTATTATTAAATAGTTGAAGTAATAATAATAATAATAATAATCATTATTTTAATAATGAACTAGTGAAACAAAAAAGTTTAGATTAAAATTAAACTAAATATAATAAATATAAAAGATAACATTTTATTAAAATTTTGTAACAACTTTTAAAAATAAGAAATTAAATTATATAAAAAATAAATAAAATCCGTTAAAAGTTTTATATAATAAAACTTTTATATACAAAAACACATATATAATATATACATAATTTATAATGTGTGAGTGTGTGTGTGTGTGTGAGAGTATATGTATGTATGTATGTATATATATATATATATATATATATATATATATATATATATATATATATATATATATATATATATATATATATGTATGTATGCATATATATATATATACACAGGTCCTTCTAAAAAAATTAGCATATTGTGATAAAGTTAATTATTTTCCATAATGTAATGATAAAAATTAAACTTTCATATATTTTAGATTCATTGCACATCAACTGAAATATTTCAGGTCTTTTATTGTTTTAATACTGATGATTTTGGCATACAGCTCATGAAAACCCAAAATTCCTATCTAAAAAAATTTGCATATCATGAAAAGGTTCTCTAAACGAGCTATTAACCTAATCATCTGAATCAACTAACTAACTCTAAACACCTGCAAAAGATTCCTGAGGCTTTTAAAAACTCCCAGCCTGTTTCATTACTCAAAACCGCAATCATGGGTAAGACTGCCGACCTGACTGCTGTCCAGAAGGCCATCATTGACACCCTCAAGCAAGAGGGTAAGACACAGAAAGAAATTTCTGAACAAATAGGCTGTTCCCAGAGTGCTGTATCAAGGCACCTCAGTGGGAAGTCTGTGGGAAGGAAAAAGTGTGGCAAAAAAACGTTGCACAACGAGAAGAGGTGACCGGACCCTGAGGAAGATTGTGGAGAAGGACCGATTCCAGACCTTGGGGGACCTGCGGAAGCAGTGGACTGAGTCTGGAGTAGAAACATCCAGAGCCACCGTGCACAGGCGTGTGCAGGAAATGGGCTACAGGTGCCGCATTCCCCAGGTCAAGCCACTTTTGAACCAGAAACAGCGGCAGAAGCGCCTGACCTGGGCTACAGAGAAGCAGCACTGGACTGTTGCTCAGTTTTGCATGTCATTCGGAAATCAAGGTGCCAGAGTCTTGAGGAAGACTGGGGAGAAGGAAATGCCAAAATGCCTGAAGTCCAGTGTCAAGTACCCACAGTCAGTGACGGTCTGGGGTGCCATGTCAGCTGCTGGTGTTGGTCCACTGTGTTTTATCAAGGGCAGGGTCAATGCAGCTAGCTATCATGAGATTTTGGAGCACTTCATGCTTCCATCTGATTTCATTTTTCAGCACGACCTGGCACCTGCTTACAGTGCCAAAACCACTGGTAAATGGTTTACTGACCATGGTATTACTGTGCTCAATTGGCCTGCCAACTCTCCTGACCTGAACCCCATAGAGAATCTGTGGGATATTGTGAAGAGAAAGTTGAGAGACGCAAGACCCAACACTCTGGATGAGCTTAAGGCCGCTATCGAAGCATCCTGGGCCTCCAGAACACCTCAGCAGTGCCACAGGCTGATTGCCTCCATGCCACACCGCATTGAAGCAGTCATTTCTGCAAAAGGATTCCCAACCAAGTATTGAGTGCATAACTGAACATAATTATTTGAAGGTTGACTTTTTTTGTATTAAAAACACTTCTTTTATTGGTCGGATGAAATATGCTAATTTTTTGAGATAGGAATTTTGGGTTTTCATGAGCTGTATGCCAAAATCATCAGTATTAAAACAATAAAAGACCTGAAATATTTCAGTTGGTGTGCAATGAATCTAAAATATATGAAAGTTTAATTTTTATCATTACATTATGGAAAATAATGAACTTTATCACAATATGCAAATTTTTTGAGAAGGACCTGTATGTATATATATATATATATATATATATATATATATATATATATATATATATATATATATATGCACACTTATGTTTTAATTGTTAAAAAACATTTTTAATGCTGAATACTTGTAAATCTGTCTTTAAATAGCGACTCTTCCAATCAGCCTGTACGTACGTGTGTGTGTGTGTGTGTGTGTGTGTGTGTGTGTGTGTGTGTGTGTGTGTGTGTGTGTGTGTGTGTGTGTGGTCACTCACCGAGGCGACTGCCGTTTCGAGGCATGGCCATGAAGGACCCCAGACTTCCCCCGATGACACTGTGTGGTCGGCGCAGAGGAGGCTTCTTAAAGGAGCCCGTGTACTGGTGCAAGAACGAGTGCATGCTGTGGGAGGAGGGCGGCCGGCCATTCCTCACGATGGGCTCTGAAATAACAAGACACACACACACACAGCGTCAGTATAATTGCATGAATAGATTTATATAGTGTGAGGCGGTGAATATTCATTAAAATTAATACTTTTCTACCTGAGGTTACACTGAGGTCAAATGGAAGCTACAGCAATAAAGGGAAACCGGCAACTATCTAGAAACTGGTGATGTCTTGACATTCATCCCATCTTTCACTTCCCATCAAGCTGAGTGATCCTGGGAAGGCAACACCTGCTGTGCTTTTCACTTTTAATGGAAAGACAAGCCAATCATTGCAAAGGTGTTGCTATGGCAATGTATAAACCAACAGGAAAGCAGCTGGAGTCATTTGAGCCAATCAACACAAGGCATGAAAAAGCATCAATCAAACAAATTCTGACAATCGACACTCAAGTATAAAAGTACAAAATTGCAACATAACCAATAGAAGCATAGCTACCATTATAAACCAACTATTTGACACCCATGTGAATTTTAGATAAAAAAAAAAATTCACTGCCTATATTAACTTTAATCAATGTCTGTAGAGGTTATATGACCATCACACTGTGTGTGTGTGTGTGTGTGTGTGTGTGTGTGTGTGTGTGTGTGTACTCCGACCCCACCTGTCCCCCTCCCACCTGTCTCTGCTCACACCACCTGTCCAGTCAACCAACCCCTCCTTGAGCTCGCACACACACATCAATATACACACGCATATAAAAAACACAGAACAATGCATTGGTATTGCATTACATAAGGAGATAAAGTGCTGCTCTCTGGGACGTCGTAATCTAAAAGTCATTCTTCCCCAGCATGCGCAGACATTCAAACACACAAATAGTGAGGCTATGTGTCTCCAAACAACCCAAGCAAAAATGTCTCTTGTATGTACCCTGCCCAACGTCCTAGAAAATGTCCGCATTCTGGATTGGGGTACTAATGTTTCCCTAAAATACATTTATTTTTTATTGTGTCCCTGAGTAAGTTTATTATGAAGAAAATATTGAATATTGATTTAATTGATTAGTTAAAAACATTCACAACTTAGCAAAAATTAGTGTTCCGGTTTATTTTAGTAACTTTTTTATAAAGCCTTACTGTGTAATATAGAGAAAAGTACATGTAAAGTAAAGGGATCAATTAAATTGTATAACAATTCTGGATCCAATTTGATTAATAGATTTATGAACATCAAATTTAAATAAAGACCCGATATAGAAATGTTTTTCATATAAAAACTATTTTATGAATTAAAAATTAATATTTAAATTTATTAGGCGTTTAAATATTGGACATGAAGTTTTGTTCAGTGTAGTATAGTGTATTAAAAAAAATCAAATATTCAAATTAAGACTAAATAAACCCATTTTACTTCTAACATGATTGAAGTGAAGTGTGAAGTGAATAGTAAAGTGAAAATAGAAGTGTGGAGTTGGGCTGCACGATGTGTCGTTTTAACATCGATATCGCGATGTGCACATCCACGATAGTCACATCGCAGGATGTTGCGATGTAAGCCTTAGGGAAAAACGTCCCGTAACGCTTGAGATTCGCAGATTAAGTTTAACCATAATATAGTGAAAGTTTATCATTTGCATGTGTTTTTAAGTCCTGTTTAAAAATCAAACGTAAAAAGACTGGAACTTGAGCGTTGTTTTCTGTGAGCCTGGCAGACACAAAGATCAGTGGTCTTTCTCTTATTTCTGAGCTTGAACGAACATGAGAATTCAAAATAAAGTCAGAATGCCCTTCCTGCATTGAACATTTTTTGGCGGCCGCCAAAGCGTATTTATGTCCCGCCAAAGCCTTATTTGACCGGTGAGTGATAGATGACTGACTGCTGCGCTTGTTAAACTGAGAGAACGAGCAGAGAGAGAGAGCTCCGGTCGCGCGCGCGCACTCTCACCGTTTTCAAACTGTCTTGCTCTCTCTCCCTCCCTCGCGCATATTAATGAATTGAGTTGACTGAATATCTTTGAGAATACTACACAATGGTAAAAGGTCGGCAGAACGAAGTTTCAGGTGAAGCATTCAGATTTATTTTTTTCCTGAACTACTGGTTGTGAATTGTGCTAAAAAAAAAAAATCTCTGAAAAGCGTTCCACACATTCAGATAAACCACACTTTCAATAAACAAAACAAACAAAAAATCTATTCAGTTGTGAAATGTTTTCTGTGTTGAGACCAATCTTGTGCGATGTCCTAAACTGCCGGGATAATCACACAATGTCTGCCGTGGTCCGTTAATTACACCTCCAATTCGCGAACTAATGACTCCTTTGAACCGATTCACTTTAATGAATGGTTAAAACAACTGACCTGTCCAACACTGAACTCACGAGACATAACAAATCGGTAACACTTTACAATAAGGTTCCATTTATTAAACTCTAGTTAACTACATTAGGGGGTGGGAGGGTTTGATGATGTCAGCATAAATGGAAAGACATTTTTATAGGCAGAGCAAGTTATTACATTGTGATGAAAGATTACGTAGGCAAATATTTTTTTCTTTGCAATAACATGCAATGATAAATAGTTCCCAAGCAGATCAATAGGATCAATTATGATTTCATGTCGACTTTAAACAATGTTGTTTTCAGACTGTGTTCTGATGCCTGCACATGAAATGCTGATGGTGTATCCTCATTTATTCAGAGAGCGTTCTCTTTTTCGCTGTGGTCGCCCTCTCTCTCATATCTTCCCACACCACAGCTGTGTCTCTCATTACAACAGGCCATTCAACCTGCTTACTAAGGGGAATCCATCAAAACACCAGGCTCACACACACACACACACACACCTCACAAAACAGCCCAACCCAGTGTGGCGCAGGTCTGAACCATCCGACCCCATGTGTGTAAAGTTCCTCTGCACACGGGGACCGTATTTCCATATAAGCATCATGGAAACTCCGGAATGTTCCACGGCCAACGCCACGGTAACGCTCCACAGGTCGGGCCGTGACAATATGTCATGAACGTCCCATAAACAGTACAGTGTGTGTGGAGTTAAGACAAAATAGTGGAATTTGGACAGACGTGAACACCAAACAGTCACAAACACAAAGCTATTTTTCCCAATACTGTGAAAATATCATGATAATTTTTTCACATGCAAGGCACAAGTACATTAAATGTAAACTCTACGTCTATCCTGTCTTGTTGCTAAGCAACAGCACTCCTGGGGAAAATACTTCATGTCAGCAGAAGCTCTTGCGCCCAAAGCAAGGTTGGGTCTACGGTTGCTGTGCCGACAGTCTCCGGTGACGGGTTCTTTGTGTGGCACCCTAACATCCATTCCTGGTGCCAAAACGATCACAGGCACACATAAATTCACTCTTTCTTTATTATTGAGACAAAGGATATCTTCAGAGAGAGTTCGAAATGTGGAGGAACTAAAGAGCCCAAATAAACAAAACCACACGCATGACTAAAGCACAAGTTTAGCCAGTCAGATGGTGCAGATGACGGTCCTGTTCTGGACCAGACCACAAACATAAAAAAAACAGACTGTCTGAAATTTGAGGAAGTATTACAAAAAAACAACAAACATCTATCCCCTTTTCATGTAGTATTCATGTCTCTCCTGTGGGCAAAAGACTAATACTATAATATTAACAAACAATGTATAAGGATTAACAGAATATATATATATGTCTGTAAGTTCTATAACGTTTATCTCATCTCTCCATCATTCGCTTAATTTGCTTCCACAGAGCCCCAGATTTATTGTGTTCTTTCTTTTGTATTTTTTCTTCTTTATCATCAATGCGAGATTTATCAGTGTTGACTTGTAATGTGGCACAGCTAGTAGTTCAAAATATTCTTGCCTTTCAGTTTGGTCATTTCTTGGTTATTTTATGCATGTAGTTACAGACAGCCATGTCAGAACTTAAAACTTAATGTATATTGATTTAAATGTTTAAATCAACCCTAACCTACACTTACTGTAAATAGAAGTATTATGCTATTTGTGCTAAAGGTAATATACGTAAAGAATGGTCAGCCTTTGCCAACAAGCTAGATTATTTTCACTCATAAATATACACTGCAAATATTCATTATATTATTCATTATATATATTTTCTGTTGCTGACTGCACCTACGATTCCATATGAAAAAGTTAGATCCTAAAAATTTGATCTGAAATCTAAAAGCAGTGTAATTGTTTTCTGAACAGTCTTCAACGTTAATGAGACAAAATCTCCATTCGTCTACTCTCATATCCATATTACATGCATATCTTTCCTGAGGCTAAAGTGAGACTATGAATTAAATGGCTCATTTAATGTATAATTAACACAGAACTTTTAAATCTTTAAATTGAATGATAATTTCAGGTGTCCAAGCACACCTAATGAAAAAAAACAACAACTCTATAACAGGAGTTATTTTTAATTAAAAGGTTGTTATTCACATAAAGTACTGATAATTAAATAAAACGCACATCAGCTGACATCTAACACCCATCACAGCGCATCATTTTAATCCAGATGGGCTGCAGTGAATGAGGATTTAGCCTGCGCAGCGGCAGAAGTTAGATACCCTTTCTAATGTGCGGATTAAAGGAAAGAGAAGAGAGTGGCATAAGATCCTTACGTAATGGGTCTTCATAAAACATTCATCAGTCTGACTAAAAAAAAACGGCTGGGTCAACAACACTGCCATTCCCCACATTCAACACACAGACCTAAAAACAGCCACACTGTGAAAGCGTGTATGCAGAGCTGAGTGGGCATATCTAGACCGTTGTGCACAAATTGCACAAGTGTACTGGTGAAAGAGTGTAACATTCATAAAGAAGAAAAAAAAAAAGCATTCTCTGAATGTTAGTGTTAACCTGAGGATTGTGTTGTGATGGTTTCAGGGCACGACTGAGGGATGTTGTTGTTACTGATGTTACTGTTAATTCAAAGATTTACACCCAGGCTCAGTGCCAATACTATTAAGTTGTCTCGATGACTACACAGCTAGCTTCTGAGGCAGCAAAAAAAGTGGAAATGTGCACGCTAGCATGCACAAATAAGTTTCTCAGATGAAGCACAGAAAAAATCAGCTAATGCTCACGGTTTTGATTTAAATTTATGGTAAATATGTTGCAATGCAAATATTCTCATGAACAAAAAACAGTACTTGAGTTTAACCTCAAAGCATTTAGGGACTGCCTATACTTGAGAAGAGCGTGCAATGCTACCTTATATTTTGGTTAAAATGAGATATGTGATAACGCAGCATAATTTTTTTGTCCTTAGTTGTGTATTAATGCACCTAATGCCTAAAAATGCTGTCTAGGAAGGGTTTTGACAACACATTCTCATGGCACTTCGTAACGTATGTTTTGGTGAATTGGTGGCTAACCTTGGACGCATGTAAACCTGTGGAGACCGACGAAACAAAATTAGGAGCCTTTAAAATAGCATAATTGGGGCACTTTAAAACCCTCCCTCATAGGTGCTCCGATAAGGATGTGGAACGTCCATCCTGTCTTAGCCAAAAAAAATTGGTAGCTGAATGCACTTTTGATAAGTGTGGTTACTGTTTTCCCTCAGTCGAGCATGCACCACAGGCCAGGGGTGCTCTGGGGACAGAAGGCAAGCAGGAACGCACTAGAACTCGCACCACACTTCCAGTTTACAGTCTCATTGTAAGGTCTGAAACAGTCTGTGTGATTCTAGTCCATCCTTCAGGTTTGCCTAAAGGCAACAGAGCTAATTTATCCCATCTCTCACAAGCTGTCACATGCTCCCTTCCTCTCATTCTCCTCACATGGGTGTCATTGCTGTTACGTAATTACTAGCTAACTGACATACAAGACCGAGGAAAAGAAAAAAAGCACTTTGAGGAAGAGGACAGGGAGTGTTTTGCTTGGTTCTTTTCCATTCAACTGAAATTGCATTGCTTTAGGCATTCAGGCTGACTGGAAGAATGACAGCAGAGCTTTCTCATATCAGTCCTGGCTCAGCACTGTTTATGGTCACAAAAATGGCCCAGACTTCAGTTATGACAGATCAGGGTGACAGAAAGACAGCTTTTCAAGTCAGCTTGAAATGGCTGTGTCAGGGTAACTAACCCGTGCTAACGTGGTCAATACCGGTGACCCAGAGAAAATAAAATACTCTAGGTGTAAATACTGTGAACTAAAGAGAAACTACACATTTGAAATAAAATTCAACAAGTTAAGCTCAGCATTTGTGGCATAATGTTACATCTGTCATTTCTCTTTTTCTTGAAGACACTTACAGTGGAAATAAACGGGACAATCCGCAAACAATAAAATATTCAATATGTATACACAATACAATATGTGTGCTAAGGCGAATTTAAAGGGCGAATAAAAATCATTTTTTGTGTAAAGTTCAAATTGTACAACTTTGTTGACAATGTAATGCCTAAAGCCCTAAAACGACTGTAAAAATGACAAACAGCACTACAGCTCAAATAAATAGACAAATAAATAGTTTTATCCTCCTAAAATTGTCCCCGTTCACTTCCATTGTAAGTACCAATGTTGGCCTTTTTTTAAATAAAACTAGGAACAAATTAGAATTCATTTTTGTGTTGATAATCATTTAGCAAAAAATGTTGTTGATTGAGTTTAACTTGGCTTCCCCTAATATAAAATAAAAATAAAAAGGGAGAATACAGTATCCAAAGGGAATAGAGAAGTAATATAAGAGTTCACAAAAACAAAATCATGACATGTGTTTTACACTCCAGAATGACTTGACTTATATTGAACCAGGAGTAGTCATGAAACAACTAAGTACACACATCAGGTTATTTTAAGAGATTCAATTAAATGGCCCAGATTTATTCCTATAAATTTTAGAAATAAATAAAGGGGACCAGTCACTACCCATGTGCAAATATTAGAGGTTAGGCCAAAGTAAACATGCAGCCGTCTTCACATTGCTACAAAAATGCAGAATATTTTTTGGTCTTCAAATATTAGTGTAGCGGTATATGTTGACAAAACAATATATAAGGGAAGCAATTCTGAAAGATGACAATGTAGAAAAAATGTTAAATGGATGCAAAATGAGTGCAACAAAAAGGTTTTCTACGCTGCAGTATTTGAAGAAAGGGTACGTTACCTCAGAAAATGAACTTTACTAAAATAGTTAAGCTACAAAATCTGATAATCAGTTTATAGAGCCCCTGCGTCCTGATTCTTAACACAGGAGGCCCTTTTTTCCGCTCCCGTGGACCTTTTCCAGGTTTCCAGAGCTCTTATTCCACAAGCTAATCAAAATACTAATAAATCAGTCTCTAATCTGGACTACTAACAGTGACCCTGCACATATAATATACTGTAGACACAGCAAACCATATGAAAGGTGCAGCGCACACACACTCACCGCTGTCCTTGCTGCTGTTCTCCTCGATGGTCATCTGCTCCGCCAGCTCCGAGAGAGACTCATCGATCGTCTGGCTTCCACGCAGGGTGAGTGACAAACGCCTCTTAAACCTCTTCATCCTCTCCATGGGCCTCTGTGGCAGGGGGGGCCTGTGGGAACACACACACACACACAGTGTTAATCATCATCGGCCTGCGAATATCTGCGGGTTATACGGCATGCAGACTTTTTCATTAAAAATTTACAAATTTTTTAATTATTATTATTAAGTTCGGTGGCACTGTGGGTTAACCGCAGCCTAAAAAGAAGAATATGCGTTACTTAGAGAGAGTAAATCATGCTTTTCACTTCGACAAAGTTTTTGAGTAGCTGTTAGAGTTGGTTTAGGCTAGTTCATGGAAACGTCAATTTAAATCAAAATTGGAGTTCTGCAGCTTTAAGTGCATGTCAATTAAAATTTACTGTACTTCTCTTCCAGGAAAAAAGACCAAAATAGTGATGACTCATCTAGTATGCACAAGTGTACTCCAATAAAATGTTCACTAAAAAGAGAACATCCCATCCCCCTAATGCTGGTTTCTGGCTAGTAGCAAAAGCAAGTAACAGCTTGCCAGTGCATCTTCGGCAGTAATACTTGTACTTTCCTATTTAATTTACCAACCAATGATTTCTGGAATTAAAGTCTTTACTGCATTTTTACCAAGCTTTGACATACTGGCTACTGGCTATTTTCCAGAGCCCTTCAATACTTCCCACCTCAACTTCCTGTTGGGGAAAAATGCTTGTCAAACCATTTTATGGAGTCTTAAGTATAAAGATCAATGTGGAGGCCTCGCTTTGTTGTGAATATTTGTAAGTTCCAGTGGGATAGTTTTTGATGTACACAGCAGGACTAGACTTACATGTGCCAAGTATAAATGAAAAAAAAAAGCCTCATTAATAATAAAAAGCCTTTTAATCAAATATTCATGAGACTGTATTTTGTTTTTATAGGCACTTCAACACATGGTTGTACATTATTAAAACACACACTCCCACATGCGCCATCATTCCCTTTAAACCAATGCATTTTCTTAAAATAAATGACAGCAATGAGACATGCAATAAAAATATTAAAAAGATATAGTTCTGATTGAATGACGGTTTGAAGGTAGGTAGTCTGAATGTAAAAATTGGTGAAATGATCATGCAAAAATAAATATCCAATATTAAATTTATTTAAAAATAAATTGAAATAAACAACACATGTATAAATAACAAATACATAGAAATACACATTTATTTATAATATATTTTAAATGAATAAATGCATTTAAAAATAAATTAATCGGTCATCCTGAATAATTATTAAAAATGCATTGTTATCTTAGTCTAATATTGGTGTTGCCTTTTTATAAAAGCAAACTACTCAAGGGCATGCATAATGGTGATTTTGCCAAGATTAAAGTGTGCAAAATAACACCCCTTAAACATACAATCACTCATGCATGGATTCTCTAAAGACTTTTTAACACACCTTTAATGTGTGTGTGCTTGTGTATTTCTCTCAATACATGCTGACTTTGCACCATTTTAGGCAGGAAACACCTTGCTATGGGAGGCAGCGGGACTCTTTCTGTCTATTGTACTGCCACCGTCAGACTACACACACACAAATTCACACAGGACTTGAATGTTCGTTGCATTCACAAAGCGAGGTACAAATGAAACCTCCAAGGTTCTTCTCTAGTCTACCAAAAGTACAGCACATACTGATAACATTCGGCCCCTATGAAGAGCCGGGTCACTGTAATCATAAACAGAGATGCACAAAAGACCATCAGGTTATAGTGAGATGGCTTTTCTCAAGTGGTGTCTGATTTCAGGACGCTGCAAAGTGGGAAATGTGCATGCAAAGAACACACTACAGGAAACGGACGGTCAGAGCATCTGTGATTGGTCCCTCTCGAATACAATCACGCATACACGCCATCTGTCCATCTGACACAGACTAAAGGAAGGGGGGGGGGGGGTAACCGAGCCTCCATATGAGGGATTAGACGACTGATACAGGCCGATATAGAACCGACAGACATTATAATGTGCACGCTGACAGAGCACATCTTCTCAAACAGCTGGTATCTCATTCTGCTACGTAGGGCAGCAGGGTCCAGACACACCCAGAGCCCACAAGCCTGTGTTTTCATGGGCTTGTGTTTGAACAGTTGGCATTCCTGTGTCAGACCTGCTAGGACAGGGCACAAACAGCCTGAACACACACATGCAGACACTTTAACACTCTGCAAAATCACCATCCTGTTCATTAAAGACATGCAGAAGTGATTCCCCATCATGCGATGTCAGGCTTTGGCTGCGTCTACATTAATCTGGATAGTGGATACATCTGAAAACTGCATTTTCATTTCAAAACACTTCGTCTAAACTAGCATTTTCCCTAGCAAGTTTCTCATCCAGACTGAAAAAGCTTAAATCATCTTACTGCATATGCGTAAAACCAAATAAAAGCTCATTGCATTGATACCGAGAGTTCCAGACAAAGTTCTCACTGTATTCTTCAGCCATGATCATTTTATCATCAAAATATTTTGCACTCAAAAATATTCTCATGCTTTGATGCAGAAAGGCAATGATCGGTCATCTTTTAAGGAATGTAATTCAAGTGAACAGCACATAGCTGGCACATGTTGGTATAACAAAAAAGATATCTATAGGTACAATATGCAATACATGACTAAAAGTGTCACCGTTTTCAAATACCTCCGGTTTCATAGTCCGCACTACAAATTTGAAAATGCCGTTTTCAAATTTATTCAATTTGGAGAGCGTCTACAAATAGCTAGGACAAAACGCTGTTTCAGTGTGAACAAAAGGCCAAAACAAGAGAAAAAGATGCTTTTTAAAATATATTCAGATTATTGTAGACGTAGCCTTTAATGTTGGCCTACAGGGACTTTACGGCGAGTCTTTTCTACTCGTCTCCAGTCTAGCTCATTAAAAAAAACTACAAGCGCATCGCTAAGTGGGCATACAGGCCTTTTTCTTTTTTTTCTCTTGGTTTGCACACGTCCTTTTTCGGTGGAGGACACAGACACTGTTGTTTCAGTGACACACTGCATTCTTGGCCAATGAGCAAAGAGCATTTAGGACAGTGTTGTCTATTGTCACCCCGCCCACTCCTGTCATTAACCCCTCGGTCTGGTGCAGCATCCGTCTCCAGACAGCAGCTCTCCGGGATCACATTGATAGGAAAGTGCGTTGCTGGAGGGGGGAAGAGTCGGCCACAAAAATATGCAAATATGGTTACAGCTCATCTAATATGCATGTTGTAGGTGAGGCATGTGGTCTATGGTGATTTCATAAAGTGTAATCATATTTTTGTTGAAAATGAGGCTGTAAAGCCCCAAGTCACAAGTCAGTTTTTTATCCACATGACACTGATATACACCGCTGTTCAAAAGGTTGAGGTTGGTAAGTTTTTAAATGTTATTTTAAATGTTCTTATGCTAACCCAGTCTGCAATTATTTGGTCAAAAACACTATAAACTGAAAAATTGTGAGATACTATTACAAATTAAATAAACCGTTCACTATTTGAATATATTTTAAAATGTAATTTATTCCTGTGATGGAACATCATAACTCAAGTGTCACATGATCCTTCAGAAATCATTCTAAAATGTTGATTGGCTGCTAGATAACCATTTCTTATTATTATCAATGTTTAAAACAGTTGTGCTGCTTAATTTGAGGAAACAGTGATAATTTCACTGGATTCCAGCATTTTTTTTTTTCAAATAGAAATCTTTTAAAACATTATAAATATATTTTCTGTCACTTTTGATCAATTTAACGAGTCACTGCTAAATGAAAGTTTTAATCTTTTTTTATCCTTTTTTTAGACCGTACAGATCACAAACTTTTGAATGGTAGCATATTAAACATTATCCAACAAATGTAATAAAAATCTTGTTTTCTATATTGACATATAAATCTGAGTCAAAGCAACGCTCACCGTCACAATGCTACAGTGTTTTGGTTGCTTACTGACCCAAGTCAAAAGAACCAAACTCCCAAGTCTCCACAAATGTTTACATGAACTTTAAAAGTTAGACTAAACTAATAATTACTCTATTCTAAGCCAATTCTTTAGTCCAAATGAAATAATGAGCAATAATAATAGTACTAATTGACTTAGCAAACATTAACAATATAAATAGCAAGTTCAAGATCTACATAGAGACAAAAGAATCCATTAGTAAAGCACAGCTGGTCAGAAACGGCTGAATGAACAGGGACATTTGCATAAACTTGCCAGACACTATGTTAAGAACTATAGAACGATGTCTTAAAAAAGGTAGATCGGTATAATCTGAATTGGAAAAGTGAGAGTGATTGCCCATTTGTTAACTTCTAGTTTGTCAAACTAGTTCTTATGTAACTGACGTAAAGTTATGACCAGTCTTGAAGAAAATATTTAGATGACTAACTTTTAAGCAGTTTATGGAAATGCTGTTCTGCTATTGTCCTTTTTTGCTCTTTTCATCTTTCTATGTGTTACCATACGAGTAGTTTTACAGTCGCCCAATCATAATCGAGTATGTGAATCAAACGGCGGGAGAGAATCTGTTTACATCCCCCGGGCCAGGATTAGCCCACCTCTTCTGTACATGCTCCTCTTGAGAGATAAGGGGTCTTTGGCGCATTACCCACACCATAACAAAACCCTCATGTGCCTTGTGTGGGCTAGGGGAGGCACGGGAGAAGATAATACATCACAAACTCACAGTGGCAAAAACATAAGTACTCACACAAACCTGCAGAGCTTGCAAACATAAACACTTTTCACCCAATAACGCAGAGACAAAACACCAGCACGAGGACTGCTGCTGGCCTCAGCTCCAGCTGAATTCTGGGACGACCCTGCAGCCGGGCGGCACCACAGACCGAGGGTAATTAGACCAGGAAGGCCTGACATCAAACATCACACCAGCAAAGAGGCATTAAACAGCAAGCTAATTTACCACAGCCTGGAGAGACAGAAACTGGGTAAGCAAGCTAAACAGACGCAGTAAGATCACAAAAATCATTAAACCGCACTGTTTGTGTTGCAGAAACCTCAAATTAGGGGTGTCGCGATATGCCACTATTGACAATAACCGTGACATAAAAAAATAAAAAATAAAAAATGAAATACCGTTATCGTGTTAATTAAAGGTAGGGTTGGCAATTCGGAGTAGCAATAGCAAGCTAGCTCTGAAAGCATAAGATCCCACCCTCCCTTCAGAGCGCTCCTTCAAAACACAAGTGTGCTCATTCGGATAAAAACTTGTGAATTATCCTGTTTACTTCAAATATCTTTAGACAGCCGTATTATTTTATATGTTTATCCAAAATAGGGTGATGTGAACATTTAGAGTGCAAAACTCTCAGATGTAATTGATGTTTCATTCATACTCGACACTGGAGTGCGCCCACATGCAGAAAGTAATGAGTAATAAATCATGAGTAATAAATTCCAGGAAATCCCTAACATGGACACAAAGACATCCAGCGATCGCTGTAGATGCATAAAACGCATAGAGACATTTCGACTGATTAAACAAAGAGAATTAACACACCATTGCGACAGTATTATTGTTTTTATCTGTGTTCTTCAAGCCATTCATATTTTCATAAGGGTAATGTATATTCGACATATTACTTTTTACTATAGTACTCTATACAGTGATAAAGACTATAATTTCTATTTAACTGATAGTATTTATTTATTTAAATTTTTTCAATTTCTATAGATATCGCAATATATTGTTATTGTGACTTCTTTTGGCCACAATAACTGTACAGTGAAAAATCTGATATCATGACAGCCCTACCTCAAATCAAGTTTTACTTTTCTAAGCAATTGGACAAAAATCCACTCGGAATACATTAGTGACTGCACTGCATTGTAAATCGAGCAGGATCATTTGGTCGGTTTTACTTTTGAGCTATTTTTCAAATGTTATGTGTCGATTTTTATTGGAATTTTTTTTTTTTTTTTTTTTTTTTTTTTACAAATAAATGCTTTTATTGAACATGGATTCATTAAATTGATCAAAAGTGACAGTAAAGACATGTATGATGTTACAAAATATTTATTTTTTAAATAAATACTGCTCTTTTGAACTTAATATTTATTAAAGAATCCTGAAAAATGGTTAAAAAAGGTCAATATCATTTGGATGTTTTTTCATTGGGTCATTTTCAAAATGTCAAATTATGCATAAAGTGTAAAAAATACTATTTAATTATGCGTTTGTGGTATACAAACGCTATGAAAATAGCCTTAGAAAGAAAATGTAGTCAGTTATTTTCTTTTCCATAAAACTTGAAAAAATAAGCCCTGATATTATTTGCATCGATATCAGACTGATGATAATTATGATAATTAAAAATAAATATCAATATTTGTTCATACGAATATGGTCATGCATCCTAAAGTAAAAATCCCCAAAATTCAACATAAATGGTCAATATTTATGTAGTATCCCCTCCAAAATCTACCAAAATTTTTAACCTTTATATCACTAATATATCAAAAGGGAAGTCTGGAAAGCACAGCTCAAATCTTCAAATGAACATAGGAGGAATCTCGGGTGAGATTGGCATTTTTGATTCTCTTTCTATCTCTTCCCACATACACACAAACAAAAAGTCCATTCCCATTGCCATAGCAACAGTCTTTCCTGGGACTTCTCAGCATCTTCTTTCTCACAGATCAGAATCTGTAATTTACCCCTTCGCACGCCCAAAGACAGAGTGAGAGAAAGATGGAGCTGGTGACGGAGTGGGTGAGCAAGTACAAAACAGCAGAGAGGAATGAGAGAGAGAGAGAGAGAGAGAGAGAGAGAGAGACATAGAAGAAGCAGAATGATGTCTTTGTGTTTGACTACAAAGCATGAGATCTCCACGGCAACTCTGCTCGTCTGCGCCAAACTGCAGGCAAGTGAGACTAAAATGACAAAAAAGGGCAAACACGAGAGAGAGAAAGATAAAGAGAGACAGCTAGCAAGCTTAACAGCGAGTGAAATTAGGCATATTACACGCATGACTGTACAAGCGGCTTCATAACCATCCGTTTGAATCAAGCAGGTCTATAATACCAGGAGAAAGCCATCTGTTAACAACAAAAGTAAACGTGAACTTCACCTCTGAAAGCAAGGCTCTAGATCACATACTGACATCAGTTTGTATTAGAGATGCACCGATTACAATTTTCTAGGTTGATTCCGATTTCCGAGTTTGACCTGCCGATAGCGATTTTAGCCGATTACGATTTCATTTTTTCTTACAGAACACACAAATATTTATTTTCTCTCTTTTCTTTAGTAGAACATTTTACATTTTGCATAGAATATTTTTTGAACAGTAATCGCTATAAAATAGAACTATATAAATTACTCCTGGTGGGGGAAATTCACACACATCTAAAGTGCAGTGTCCTTCTTTTCACATCTAATATCCAACTAAAAAAAAAAAAGTTCATTTAAAAAAGAAAATTCATTTTCTTTTCTGACATAGCCTACTCCAGTTCTTCTTGAAACACACCAGACATGCAAATTCTGTGCATTTTGGGCACTTTTTGTGTGAAATCATATTTATTTTGTCCATCAAAAGTGTGCTTTCACTTTAATTGAGTGTGAGCAGCGCAGCAAAAATAGACTCCGCGGCGAAACCCGCGCTTCACTGCTGCTCACGCGACGCTCCTGCTCCCGGTGTGAATGCACTCATTGATTAACATGCACGCTGAAAAAAATACGCGCTGCTCACGCTTGCGGTGTGAAACGGCCGTAATTCACGAGGTTCCCTACATGTGCGTTCTGTGTGCATGTGTGATGCTGATGTTGCGCGATGTTAATCATGCGGCGCCCGAGTGCTTTTGACTGGCATAAAATCAGCATATGTCAGACTGACCGGCCGGTCATGACCGATCACGTGAAAATCGGCCAATTCCGGTCACCAGCCGATCAATCCGTGCATCTCTAGTTTGTATCAATGCCTGTTGACGTGTTTGCCTTGACTTGTGGCGTGTTAGCATGCATTAGCACATCTGCCCTCTGTCCAACACAGGACATCAAAGATGCATCATCACCGTCATTTACCTAGCATAACGTAATTAGTGCCATAGAAATGGACAGATCTGGCAGTCCTGAGGTTCTTTTATCTGCCCGTCCACTCGACGACGCTTAAAGCACTTCAGGGTGTCATTAGCCCGCTCTTCAAAATCACTCTCGCCCCCCCAGCAGCAAAGATGAAGCATGTAAAGCCCAATGTTCGTGTGATGACTGATGGGAAAATGGACGAAATAAATGCATTCATACAGAGGACTGCCAGCACATAAAAGACGTATAAAGGCTAAAGACGCATCTCTCTTGTGTGTGAGAGAAGAAGTGCTGGTGAACATAAATTAACCATTTAATATGGAAGAAAAACTCCAGTTCTTTTGATCCGGTATGGTTTGTTTTCACGTAGTCAGACTTTATGGACTTAAGATAGCATATTAATTTAGGTGGAAGTGTTTTAACATAAAAAAAAAAAAATTACATCAGAAACTAAAAGTTTAGGATCAATAAGGCGCTGTTTACACCTGGTTTTAAGATGCATTTTGGTCGATCGTATCACAAGTGGACAAGCTAAATACAGGTGTAAACGTGGTCTAAAACGTTCGGTTCTCTCGCTATCCCTGATTTCTATCACGCATTCACAGTGTTCGTCGTGGTCGCGGTTTTTAGAGCAGAAAAACTGCTCCATATGTTTTTCCGTCATCTCCTTCTGTGTTCATATGTACATTGCGTGAGCTTATTTCGTCCATTAAATCGAAAGATCTGAAAAAGCCCATACATTTACCCGCCCATAGACCCTCCCCTTGAAGAAATTATGACAGAAATGGTTGAAAGTGAGCAAGAGAGACCGGGTGTCAAAACACCAGGTGTAAACGGATATGTGTCTCCCTCGTTGTGATCTGATAAGCTAAAATGTATCTTAATACCAGTGTAAACAGGGCCTAAGATTTTAACTTTTATTCAAAAAGGATGCTTTAAATTGATCAAGAATGACAGTGAAGACATTTAAAATATTACAATAGATTTTTAGTTCAAATACATACTCTTTGCCAAGTAAATGTACTATGTTCTTTAAAAAGTGCTAATATGCGGAGTCTTATGCTTATTACTAATATGCTTATTAAATGAAACACTCAAGTATTGTGTTAGAATTATTAAATTATTCCAAATAAATAGATTGAGATTCACAAAAATGTATAAAACCCAAATAAATAAAATGAGATTTGCAAATAAAAAATAAAAAATTTACAAATGTGTTTTATGTCACAAACACAACTCTGCCTGGCATTTATTTGTGAACCGCTTTCTGTGCATTTGTAGATCCCCTCACGCATCTGTGGATTTTGAAACACTTCTAGCGTCAGCATGCAGACAAATCCACAAATAAGTGGACTCCAACCACCAAAAGAGATGTAAGCGCCATTTCTCTGGCATTTTCAAAGGCTCATAAAAATGTGTCTTGGCTTGATACACAGTCTAATGGTCTAACTCCAATGAAATCCAAATTTTAAACATATTTTACTGAAGCAATATTATGGGCCTTAGCCTTACACTTCCTATTTGAGCCAATGCAGATGAATGAGCAAAGTTATTTCAGGGCAAGACCACTCTGATTGTAAAGCCTAACGTGATTGGTTGTAGCGAGAACGTGCACTGATTGGTCAGCTCAATGTGGCCGTTATCTGATTGGCTTGAGGAAACGGTGGGTGGAGTCCACTTATTTGTGGATTTATCTGCACGTCGACACTAGAATTGTGGATTTACAAATGCACAATAAGCAATTCACAAATGCATGCAGTGATTTACAAATGCACAGAAAGCGGTTCACAAATAGATGCCAGGCAGAGTTGTGTTTGTGATATAAAACGTAAAAACGATATAAAACTATGTAAATATTTTTTTTTTATTTGCAAATCTCATTTTATTTATATGTTTTATATTTTTTTGTGAAACTCTTTACATATATATGTGGATCTTAATCTATTTATTTGTGAATTTGAAATGTTTCTGGGAATCTCTTTACATTTGTTTGTGAATCACAATCTATTTATTTGGAATAATGCAACAATTCTAACCTCATACTCAAGCGCATTAGTCCTCTTACAGCATCAACCACAGCGTATTACATCTTAAATAAACTCACATCAACACAAGCACTGAAATATTCAGCAGGAAAATCTCAAAGCAAGCCACATCCATCAGGTACACCCCAAATCAAGATTAAATTGTCATGGAGACGGGATCCTGACGCAGACGTCTTCTCAAATTCTGTGCATCACTGGCCTCGGCTCTCTCCAGAAGCTCAAACACCTTCCTCAATTTAAATGTCATCAGAAGATCTTCAGCATGCAAACTTAATTGCTCTCAAAAAGAGAAAAACAAACAATCATTAAGAGTCGCAAGAGCATCTCTGTGTGAAGTACCATTCTCCATTCCGGCCGCTTCTTTTCTCACACAAACACAAATCCTTGAGACAGGAATGTGGCGATACACAGATAATATTGTCTGTCAGCCTAAAGTAAACAAACATATACTATCTCTAAAATCAAAACATCTCGGTTGCAGGACCGAAGGAGAAGAGACTCTGAGGTCAGAGAACGTGATAAAGCTTCACGGCAACAGACGATCTTTCTACGTTTGTCAGTAAATAATTGGATAAAAACAACCACACAGAATAAAAAGAAAGAAAGCGAGAGGAAAAACTCGGGAAATTAATGATATAAAATTAGAATGATTTTCAACTAACACCAACTTATGACTACTGGGCAAATATAGGCGATTGTGTACATAAACATGAATGAAAATACACACAGGCTTTCCACAACACCCACTCAAAGCAGTCTAGAAAGTATTGCCATGTTCTTATAAGTGTGTTGTCTGCATGTGTTTGTCTGCAAGAGATAAGAGGATGATCACACACACAATCCCCCATGACGAATTAAGCACCGAGCAGCACTGACTCCAGAAGGGAACTGCCTGTTCTCTGACACACACACACACACACACACACACACACACACACACACACGTCAATGGAAGGTCAGACTGATATTACAGTCTGTGCCCACATTACCAACAGGGATGAAAGTTTGAAAGGAGCGTACAGGTGGAATACCATGGTTTCAATCACATATTCATAGCTATTTGCACAATACTCCAAGCTACTTCACAGAATTCCATGCAATTTCTATAGGCATGTATGCATAAATAAATAAATCATGGCACATTTCCAAAAAATACAAAATTCAGGGCCTGAATTTAGGTGCAGGAGTGCGTTTTTTGCGCATAATTTTACTCATTTCCACAGGTTTCACGCTCACACTCAAAGCACGCAGATATAAAGCCGCCTCTCAAACAACTCACCAGCCGCGAGTGAGTAAGGCTATTTTCTGCGGCTTATTGCCAAAAAGTCAAATACACACAAAATTCTGTCAAAATGCCCATCTTGGCAAGTATTCACGTTAACACAGTCAGTTATGTCTACAGTGAACGTAAACAGTTGGGAAAGAAAACGCATGTGTAACAGTATATTGGATGCAGTCACTCTTAAAGTGACAGCAGTCTGATAAACCAGCTGATGTCTCTGTCATTAAGCAATGAACAAAAGAAAAGAGAAATCACTAACTGCTCTTGACTAACTAACTTCTGTAACTATGATTGTAAGGATTATTCCTCATGATATTGCATGGCTATTGATCGATTTGTATAATTATTTTAAGATGTATTTATGTGCGCATTCATATCATATCCAACAGCTCAAATAATCCAGAAGCAGGTCATCCAACTAAGCAGAAACTCTTACACGAATTAGGGCGGTCAAAACCACTTTTATGAGGCACTTTACTGGACAAAAAAATGAAGTGAATCATCATATATAAATGTAATGTGTATTACATAGTGCTGTAATAGTACTAGCATGGTACTTTTGGTTATTAACCTGGTGAGCGTGAAAGTAGTTTAAGGAGGGAATCATCTGCAATGTCCCACATTTAGTCTCTCTCTCCGCCCGAGAGATGCTCCATTACTTCATTTAGCCTTATATTTTTAGCCCATCGCACAGACCAGCTCCCCCCCCCCCCCCATCACCCAGATGTGTCACTTCACCAATCCATCAGCCCAGCTTCTGCCACAAACAAACCTTTCAGCAAAATACGCTGAAAGACGCAGAGGTCAAAATCGACATCACTGCAACAGGAAGGGCACATTTGGCACTGCGACGGAGCTCTCAGCTGACATTGAGCGACTCCAGATATATGTCAGCAGTTTATCTGTGGCTGATCGTCCTGACACCTGACTGGCAGGAGGCTGCTAATCCCACGATCCTCTTTAACTGTGTGTAGCCAAGATGACCGCAAACTTCCTGTCATTGTCCCCACAGCAGGTGAGTGGCATTCCCGAGCAGGATCACAAACAAACACCACAATAGGGGCAACAAAAGCATGTGGTGAGACTTCAAGCAGCCTCTGGGTATTGTTATGTACCCTAATGCTAAAAGTGATTTCGCTACATCTTTAGACCTAATGTTCTGGAGAATAAAAATAATATGCAACAATAAATATAAAGCTGAAAAAAACCCACCTACAAATATTGGTGCTATAAATTAGGTACTGGGAAAAATCAGTGCATGCGGGAATAAAAAGTAGGTCAGTTTATGTAGAATAGCTTACTGCAATGCGCTAGCTGGTTTCAGCATGTGATGTAACCCAACCAAACTTTGGACAGGGAGTTTAACGCCCATCTGACTCAAAGTTAATCATTCCCTACTTACTCCTGCTCAGATAATAACCAGATTAGTGTGTATCCACTGCCAGTAACAAACAGGTTTAGTTGGCAAAGATCTGAAATTTCAACTCAATTAACATTTTATCAAATACCAAAATCTATTTATAATAGTTTTACAATTAAAAATAACAGCACTATACAACATACATTATGAATTAAGATTGTAGGGGAAAATTATTTGTGTTGCTTTAATACATATTATTAAAATTTTAGTCTGCTTTTTTAGTCTAAGATTTTAGTCTGCTCTGAATATGACTAAAAACTGATATTCACCACTGTCCTCTAGATAGCGGCCATTATGCATTTCAAGTGCTTAGCTTTTAGACCATATAGCTATGTCTAATGTACGCCAAGAAAGTTTAAAGATGCCCTGTGGTGAAAAACAAGTTTTTAATGTTGTTTATATGTCTATGTGGTGTTTTTAATATGCTTTAAGACAAACGAAATTCATCAGTCAACACCATTGCAGAGTATTTCCTCTTTAAAAATGCAGTGAACCAAACAGTCTCAAAAACGTGGTCTAAAACCTCCCGTTTCCTACTGTCACACTCATGTAGCCAATCCCGTCGAGATGAGGGCAGGGCTTTTTTCCTCTGACTTCATGTTGTTCAAAGCATTTCCAATGATACTGATTTTTAGAAGGCTGCTGTTTGACACTGAGATAGCAAACGGGAACATGGTTTGTGTAACATTAACATGATAACAGTCAAGCCAAAGGCTAATCATTTAAATTAACATTGTGTGTCCGACGTTGCACAGTGTGATGCATGAACTGTATAATTTGCTCTCCTGCTGCTTCTTCCGAATCAGGTTCTGGTTCAAATATATATGGTTGAATTAAACCAATATTTCCACTTGCCATTGACTGGAGGCAGGGCTCATTTGCATATTCATGGCTCCACCTAAATGAAGCAAGGAAAATGCATTTAAATAAGCCATTTTGATTATCCAAGATGAGTTTTAAGGGGGAAGAAATCATTGACTGCAAGAGGACTTTGTTTTACTTTCAGATTGACAGACAGACAGTCTTCCTTTTTTTGGAAATATTGATAACTCATCTTGTACTACAGTATTTGTCCAATCAAATTCTCTCTATAATGACAAGCAAAGTACCAAATGCATAACAAAAAATTGTTTTGACGAGCTGTGCTATAAAAAAAAAGCTTTGATGCGTCACACCTCAACTTCCTGTTTCAATAATAAATGCATTTGTCCCAATTTTTAAAAGTGACCCACACTGACCCACTAATGGGGATATATCCAATGATCTGTATCCACTGACCCAACAGTCTACTTTACAAACCACACTGCTAACTAATCAATTATAGCTTTGGACTCGATGCGAACTGGTATTACAGTTTTTCTTGATTGCTTAAACACTATAACCAGGCTTTTGAACTAAAATTTCAAAACCATAACGCCATTTATCAAAAAGCACACACATTTCCCTAAACTATAAACACTATTTCCCTGTTTTGACACATGAGTCAGATTTGATGAACTGTCACTGCAAAACTCCACACAAATCCCTTCATTTCTCATTGCCTACACCATGTTGTCATTAAGAAAGCACTAGCATTCAATATTGTTCACAGCTTCAGCTCAGTTAGCACACAATTACCCAAGTGGATCACACACCAATCAGAACCTTCAATAGATAGATAAAAGGGCCTGAGTCAGTTCATTCAGTTTTGGAACAATGGATCCAGAAAGACATGAAGGAAGAGGTCGAGGACACTGGAGTGGAGGAGGAGGAAGGTGAAGGGCAAGGAGACAAGTCTCTCTAGTTGCCCATGTCTTTGTTCATGGTATGACTATGACGGAGGCTGGGCTACGAGGAAGGCCAAACTTGAGTCGCTTCACCGTAGCCTCGATCATAAGAACCTTTCGGCAGAAAAACAGCTAGATGTACTTCAGACTGCCCTCTACTGTATTTTTTGAGAGCTGTACTATGTGCTTTTACAACACATACATGTACTGTAGCTGTTATACTATGACTATACTACTGTAATAAAAAGAAATGCTTCAAATTGCCTCACATAGAGATAACAGTTTTCTGAATGCTTCCATTTTGTAAAAAGTATACAGTTACACATGTGTGTGTGATATCTGAAGGCAAAGTTTGGTTTTTCAACAAGAGTGAATGGTTTTGAGTGTAGAGCTTCATTTTGACCTGAAAATTGGATGTTTGGGGAATTGGGTGAGACGTTATGGATTTGTGTTTACGGTTTTGAGAATACGAGGCATAGTTTCAAGAAATGCGTTTAAGAAATCGAGAAAAACTGTAACATGACGCTTTAAAGCCATCTCAGCAAAGCACAACTCTGAGTCCGTCCACCTCATGTCACACACTAAGGGTCCTGATGTGAGGTCCTGATACGAGTTCTGCTCATGTTTGACTCACTACAACAGCGCTGTGCTAAAACCCCCACAGCCCTGCCTGTTCCCATGACAGATCATGTGCACAGATATTTCCAGACATCAGCTAAATCACTCAAGACCTGAGGAATAAAACAAAAATGAACTACTGTGATCGATCACAGCTGCAGGAAACTGAGAGGACGGCCCAGGGTAAACAGAATATGCTTTAAAAGCAGACCTTGCACAGAAAGGGAATTATGGGATTGAGATGTTAAAAATGGGAGGGGGAATTAAAATATTTTTTTTTCAGTTTCACCACAAATTAAGCATGCATTTTTTTTACAAAGAAAATTTTGAAATAAAATAAAAGTATCCATCTAAACAGTTTAGGTTAACTCAAATAGCAACTTTTTCATAAATGGAGCAAAGGTTATAATTAACTAAAATCTGAAAGTAAAACCATAAAAAAAATGAAATCCTCACTTAAAAATGAAATAAACTTTAACTGATAAAAAATAAAATATTTAAGTAATTTGAAATTATTGTAGCTAGTTCCCAAGGCAACATCTCTTATTTTCATTTGGTTTAACTAGATGTGTGTATATATATATATATATATATATATATATATATATATATATATATATATATATATTTATATATTAGACATTAAAAAACTATAAAAACATCAGAATAAACTTAACCAAATTACTAATTAACTAAAATTAAAACAGAAAATATAAAAACAGAAACATTAAAAATATTAATAAAAATTACAATAGTACTCAATGATCCTAAACTAACACTGAACAGAATTAGGCCCATCTATCTATTCTCCAAATCACTTGTCCTCTATAGCGTTGTGGACAAACAGAATCAATATAAAATAAAATAATAATCAATAAGCACTTCCTAGTCTTTACTTTCTGTGACAGCACGTCAGAAAACCGGAAGATTCCTTTAACACAGATTTAAAACAATATATTTTCTTTATTCAAACATGAGACGTTTGAGATCACAGATGGCGCACAATCATTCATAACAGTGAAAAATGAACTCTGACTCACAGATGACAAACTCCAGGTAACTTTATCAACCTTCATCCACAAGTACACAGTGTGCTTCACTGCAGAAAAATGAGAAAAAAAAGACGAGTGCAGAGATCTGTGACGATCCGCTGTCGCTTAGAGATGCTGGAATGTAAACACAATGTGAGAGGCAATGAGATCACTGTGGGCAACACACACACACACACGCGCTCCTTCAGACGAATGTGAGTGACACCAAAGTGTCTGTTCCCTCGATGTGCCTCCCCATAAATATTTCATAGGTGGAAGGATGAAAGACGTCTCAAAAGACACACTCTCACTCAGTCTGAGTCGAACAGAGTTTTTGGACCCGTGTCCTTAGGGAGCCGTTCACACAGGACGCGTTCTTGGGCTGCAAAACAACTAGAACATGAAACAGAGCACAGGGGTCTCAAAACACATTTTTCAAAGTAGAACCTTTTTATGAAACGTGGCTTAAAAATGGCACATTCATGGTGCAAAAAAATACAACCCAACAATTAAAGACACCCATCTGATGTCTGTGCATGTGGCAGTGCCTCCCCAATCTACAAGCTATTTATAACGTAAAGTAGAGCCCATTTCACACAGAGATTCCGGAAAATACATTGAAAATGTGTCCCGGGATTTGAACTGGGATCGTTGATTCACTCTGCCAGTGATTTTCTGGAATCTGTGCGTGCGTTCACACACACCCCGCAAAGATCCCGTAAAGACATTCGCCATCAGGATAATGTCTTGTCTCGCAGCGTTTGCTTATGATCTGCGTTTTTTTTTTTTATTCGCCTCAATCGCAAAATCCTACCAGTCCACCACTGAAATGTTCGCTCCCTAAAATCAGCAATGCACCGTGAAGACCAGTGCGCATCGATTCTCACTGTCTCCATAACAGAAGTTCTGAAGAGCGAAACACATCAAGTGAGCCAACTCACCACACATACTGACATGCGATAGAAGTTTTTTAAAATGAAAACCATTATTTAATTATATTTCAGTATAAACATACATTGCTAGACGGGTAATGAATAATCTAGCTAGCAGCATTTATCATTTATTTACGCCTGAAATGTTGCACGTATGTAACAAGCAAAGTATTTATCATACTGTACTTTAAATAACGTTAAAAGATAATGTCAGCAAGATATCAGTTCTGCTGTTGTTCATAAATACCAGAAGTTATGTCGTACAATGAGGACGTTGTCATGTCACCGTGACCAGAAATAAAGTCATTAGTGTCCCAAGGTGTAGTGAGCCAGCGGCCTTACTAGTCCTGTCCCAACTAAACTTTAGTCTATAAGAAGAGGTTGAGTCAATCAAATTTGAATAAGTCGGTTAGTCGCAAGAAGTGCCGAAGTCACGTAGTCCATGACGGACAGAACGTTAACACGGCTGGTCCATGTGGGAGGAAATCCAAATCATTCACGGACCTCAAACATGTAAAATAATATAAATGTCATATGTATTATTGTAATGTAGAAGAATGATAGCAATGTTACATATAATCTCCTTCACAGTCGGCAGCCCTGTGTGCAGATTCAAAGGGATTATCATGCCAATCAGAGCATCACACACAAACAGACTGACACGCATGGCACAAATGGTGTCAAAGCAATAACCACAGAGAAAAGTAGGCCACTTTATGCACAGAGAGCAAATGTAGCACAGTTGGACCAAATGTGAGATGGGCACTGGATGGTACTGTAGGAATTTTGTGTGTGTGTGTGTATTTGTGGGATGTAGAAGCGGTCTGGCTCAGTGCGGCACTATACAAAGAAACCTTTCAGTATGTAGAGTTTGGTGAGAGAGAGTGCAGAACCAGGAACAGGCTAACACACATAGACAAGAAACATAAATTCACATTACATGTTAAATGTACTAGTACCAAAGGAAAGAAACCCATGCCCTTGCTAGCGCCATGCACTAGTTTCAGGAACTGAGGTTAGCTATTAGAAGAGATCAACAGATCTTGCTTTATCATGACCATGCTTTATTATACTCAAGCTACTCTTCTTTTTTTTATGACCGAATTACAGATCCAAATTGTAATGTAGTATTTTATCAGTAGAAGTAGCAGGAGTATTAGCATCAAACAATCATCAAAATAATAATAATAATACATTAAAGACATAAAAGTGTCTTTTAGCTGTATATTTATTAACAACCAAAAAAGTAGAGAAGTCAGAATATCAGTTAAAAATATGAGTCAAATTGATTAGTGATATATCTCTATTTAATAGTCTTGTTCTGGAAACCAAACCGGGGCTTGAGGGAAATGACAACAAGCAGACAAATAAACACAAACACACACATTCCTCGCATGTTTGGAATATCTTTCATTGTGAGGGGTGCTGGGTCCAGGGATACCGTCAATAGTTTTCCTCCCTCATTAACACTCCATCACACACCAACAGAGTTTGCCCTCATTTAGGTCCTGTATTACACACCTCTCTTCCTGTGTTTGGTAACTCGTTGTTCTTCCTGAAAGGTTAACATTGTTCAAATAGCCAACGGCAGTTTACAGAAAAGTTTCCGCATGACTTGGCAAAAGCTTAATGTCAGTCACAGAGTCCTGAATCCCAATCAGCGCAACATTAAAGCAATATGATGTCATCATTACAGTGACGAGATGTACATGAACTCTCTAATTAGGTTATTTCCTGTTAGGTTCGTCACTTCCTCTTTAAGAGAGGCAGAAAAGAAGGTTCTGAACAATCCGTGCTTACCTCCAATACGATCAATGATGTAAATCAATGATGAACAACAACAAAAAGTGAGAATAATCCAAATTAATAAAATAATTAATAACAATACAATGATATATTGTAATAATACACTAATAATATTATTTAAATAAAATTATATAATATATTTAATATAAATGACACACTAAAAATAATATAATACATTTAATAAATATAATAATTCTATAACAAAATTTTAATATTTTTGTAGCTGTATTATTTGATTTGCATATTTTGTTCCATTTTAATTAGTGTGCTGAGAGTGTACCGTTCTTTTGTTGAAGGAGTTTATATATTAAACCCCTCTTGGAAAAGTTGGGTTGTTTTGTATTGGGGTTTTTTTTTTGCACCCACAAATACACCAATCAGGAAGATAGTGGGCGGTCTTCTGGGTGCTTTACATAAGAAAGATAGTCTAACCAAGAACAAAGACCAGAGCAGAGGGCAACACATGGAACAACACTGGCTTTTGTATCTGGTTTGTGTGACTATGCTTATATGTAAAGTTTGAGGTGGGAGGAAGCAAGTGGGTGTGCAGTCAGAGGTGTCTGTGCTGTATGCAGAACATCAGCTGCTCTTCAACAAATTAATGGTATCCCATCATGTCCATGACCTACTGAATGTTCAAGAACCCCACTGCAAAGAGAACAAGAGACATTGGTTCTCATATAACAACCCACTGCCTCACTGCGAGCAGCTTTGCACAGGTCAAGTTACATTAATGCCTGCAACAATGTGTTTCCTCCGTCTCACTTACCTTACCCACAAACACACAAGAAAACATGAACAATCACTCTGCAAAAACACCATGAGACCGAATCAATGACTGAATCAAAGAAACACGCTGGCTACTTCTTTCTCTCACTTTTACATCCAAGTCGTTTCTTGCATAATTGTATCTCTTTCCCACAAACCCTTTACATGTTTATTTCAACGGATTGAGTATCGGTGAGTTTTACTGCACCTTCAACATCATAAAAATAATCTGCCGGTAAAAGCAGAATATCTAATGTTAAAAAATAACAAAGAGCATGGAAGAGTTACATGGAAAAAAGAAGCCCAATGGTCTCAAGACTTGTTCATGATGACTATTAGGGTGCGTTTACATGACAACGATGTGCTAAAAAGGGAAATGTTTTTCCTTTGCATTTTTCGGTATTCTCAAATTGATCCCTGTTCACATGTTCACTAAAAACGCTGTATTATTCATGTTTCATAAAGAAACACTACGTAATAGACTGTAATATGCATGCGCATGCCGTCATCGTCTTCAAAAATTTTTGTTTTTGTACGTTTACATTGAGGTGTTTTTTTGTTTTGTTTGAATTTCCAGGCCCCCTAACGCTTTAGTTGAAAATGGTGTTGCGTAAACACCCCCTAAAAGTGGTATCATCATGTGGTTACCACAAATGAATAGCATCCGTTTTGTGTGCTGGAATTATAGAACCTAAATTTTAACCATTTATTCTCAAATGGGCTGGTCTTTGTAATCACATTCACAGGTGAATATGATTTGTTTGCATGATAGCTCAATGATTCTTCAAATGCTGCTAGGCGTACTATTAAATTCAAAAGAAGTTGGACTTCAAATCTTTCACCTGATGGTCTATAAAACAGGCTAAACAATCCCACAGAACTACTTTGAAGGAGCGACCAGACTTCTGATGAACACTTTTGACTTTAGCCAGTAAGCAACCCCTTAGAAACCATATAGCAACACCTTGGTAACAATAACAACACCCTAGCACATCACAGGAATGGGTTCTACAACTGCCTTTTACTGAAAATGTAAAGATCTAGTTTATTAGTCTCAAGCAGTTGACTAATTCAATAAACTAGCAGTTTGTCAATCTAAAAAACAACAAAGTGCAGTTTATAAGGATCGTATCACTTCCATTCCAGATTTTCAGAGGAACACTTTTCAACGTGTTTTGAAGTTCCAAAACACCCAATTACCAACCAAACAACAAAGCATCTCATCCGTACAAAAAGACGCTTCACGCTATCAGAAAACGCATTATACAACCACATACACAACCACATACCCAGAAGAAGCTAGAGGGAGGGATGAGATATGAAGAACGGTTTATTAAGACGACAAATATAAAAGCGTAAAGTGCGCGTGGGTGTGTGAGAATAAGAGTTTGAGACGCTTATGTTGTGACGTCTTTTTATAGGCCATGCATAATCAGCATGATCCGCCACCACAATAAAGACAGTGAAGTACAAAGGACCCAGAAGCGACAAAGGCCATGTAACCCTGCTCCTCTGTCACAACACACTAACACAACGTGAAACTGTATCATGAGCTTCATCTGGGTGAGGCGTGGACCCATTGTTCTCATGTTACATTGACTATCATCATCAAAAGCACAACTAGAGCACATTTACAAACAATGGCATGCCTATTTTTTATATACCCAACATTCATTATCATCATCACCATGTGGGTCACATTCCATGCAGCCTCCCCATACTGAGAACAGCCAAGCCACAATCCCCAATTTGGATCATCCATGCAACAGCTGCATGCCAGGCTGTGGAACGCACCCTCATTTCCATCTCAAGAGCCCCTGATTGAGAAATAGGCATCATCCCCGGGCAGGCAAACCCCTAAATTGGCCACAGGCCCATAATTGGATCCAAACAAGGCCCATGTATTCATATCCATGCATACATGTCTGCTCATTTGCGGCATTCAATGCACGCACATATTCATCCGCTGCATTTGCCTGACTCGCATAAATAGCCCGGGCATAACGGAGGGCATATGAAGTTGGCACCACACTGGTGTTCTCTACACTCAAGTATTTTAACGCAACCCCCTTTGCTCTGCTGGAGGGTAGGAATACATTTGTCCACGTTCACGATTCATTAAACCCATCAACATTTCCCAGCGTTACGAAGTCACCTGCGGTTAGCCTTGAGAATGTGTGGATGAGGACTGAATCACTATTAATCCATTTGAAAAAGTGAACAATAATGTTAAATATTCACATTACAAGGATCTAAAAGTGCATTTTACACAGATTGTCAAGTATAAATAGCCTTCATACTGTCTTCGTTTTATTTTTTATGTCATATTCCAGATGAAACAACTGCAATAATATTTAAAAGTTATGATATTAATTACTATTCTTAGAAATTCTCATAAATCATGAGAGTACAGACTAAATGCCATTGATCACACTTATTTCCTTTCTGAATAAGTAGCTGATAGATACTCATTGTAAATTTGTGTGTTTTAAAGTGTTAAATTAAAAAGTGTGTGTCCCCCAATTATGCGAAGTTTCACCAAAAATAACAAGTAACGTTAATCACTACCTTTTAGAAACTTTTACCAGGGAATAAAATGACATTTAAATGGACAAATATGGGATTAAATGGGCTAAAGGGTATTCTTGTAATCAGTCTTGGTTGTGCATTGACACGCATAACAACTGGTTCAAATAAAAAGCTTTAAATAAATGTTTATTCAACACAACAATTGAATTTCAGTATTATGATTCTACACAAGTGGAGAGACAGACGTAAAACAAAACTACAAAAACAAACCTACAAAGACTGTCAAGACTGTTATTTAACCAGGTGGTGGAATTCGGTACTAGTCAAAGCTTAAATAAACACTTATAAGCAACAGTTTTGCTTTCCTTTTATAGCTAAACAACAACAACATTTAAACACGACATATAGTTCGTGTTGACAAAACAACCGTCGATTAAACAGCATTTAATCAGATTACTCGACCCAAACACTACTCAAAACCTGGCTGTTTTGTTTGATAAACATAACGTTAAGTGACAAACATAATAATAGTGTCACGTCTACCTTCCGTTTAAGCGAAATGACCGTTGCAATAAACACAACGCCACACTTACTTACCAGAGACGGTAAACGTTGTTCGGACGCGAGTCCCTGCCCTCGCCTGCTTCTCGGAGGCCGGATGCCGTGTTTCCACTCTCCGTCAACACACAAGCCGCCTTTCCGACTAAAAACACACAGCCTCACCCGAGCTGTATCGGTCAAACTTGAGCTAATATCCTCAGCAGAACGGGTCGGAGGAGCTTCGCTTGTGGTTTAGTATGGCGAGCGTTTGTTTCCCTAGAGCGTACAGTGCTCGAGGCCGGGAGGGGTGCTGCTGCTGCTGCTGCCCGTCTACTGACGCCTCCGCCTAGGGGTGACATCGGAGGAAGAGGAAAACCTTCTTGCACAATTATTTGAACATCGCACTGATATGTAACTTGACTAACAGCGCCACCTGCAGTATAATGGGCGCTATGAAACATCTGCTCTTGTGTTGTTCGTGTTGTGGCGTCGTGGTTAAAGAGAGAGTTGTTCACCCAAAAAATAAAATGTTGTCATCCTTTACTCACCCTCAGGTTGCTCAGGATCTGTAGTTTCTTTGTTCTGTTGAACATAAAAGAAAATTCATTGAAGAATGTTGGTAACCAGACAGTTGAGGGGACCCATTGACTTCCATAGTATTTTTTTTTTCCTACTATGGAGGTCAATGGGTGCCGTCAACTGTCTGATTACCAACATTTTTCAAAATATCTTCTTTAGTGTTCAATAGAACAAATAAACTCACACAGGTTGTTTGGAACAACTTGAGGGTGAGTAAGTAATGACAATTTTTTTCATTTTTGGGTGAACTATCCCTATCCCGATTGATTTGGTAACCAAAACGTTTTAGGTTTAATCCTCATAAACTTGATTTAAAAACAATAAGTAATAATTAATTTTCTTAATTTGGGGTTCATTGTTAATGTTTTATTTTTCATCTCTGGTAACTGATTTGGTTTCCTTTGTCTGACAGTTTTGGCTAACAACAGCTTTCAGTTAATAATAAAGAGTAGGCTATTACTTTATAGAGGAAACTGGGGCAAGTTGTCACTCATTTTTACTTCAGTGAATATTTCTCAGGGTAGATTTATTTTCAAGGCTAATTTCTGTATGCCTTAAAGTATTAAAAAATGTATGGGGAAAAGCTTAGGTGTAACTGGATTTATAGTTAAGATATAGCCCATGTAGAAATTTCATTTTGTGTGAAATTTCCTTAGCAGAGCAATAACACAGCAACATAAAATATTACAATCCATAACATAATGGGAGACATATTGACTTGTGTATGTCATGTATATGAGGACATACTATGTTAATATATAGATGTTCTGGAAATTATTTAGTCATTTACTTTGTTATTTGAGAATACAGTAATTGAAATTTAAACTGGTGTATGCAATTGATATACTGTTATATATTTTTTATTTAACTTGAATGTGTGACAAAGACCAACTCCAACGGCACAAAACATGCTCAAAATCACACACTGACACCACAGACAGAGAATTTTTTTGCAAGACAGAAACTCCTCGTGACGTCACTGTCACGGATGGAATAAAGGTGAAGCGAGGATTCAAGTGCAGGAAATGAAGGATCTTTAATTAAGTGGTAAAATAAAAACAAAAATAAACAAAACTACCCCGAGGGGAAAACAAGACATATGGGGTTCCATTTCTGCCAAAAATGAGTCGACTGCTTTGTGCTTTGTACTATACGTTTGTCCTTGTCAACAGTCATTTCCTAGTTGTTCAGATAAATTATATGTTGATGTGTATGTTCTCTGTTTATTTCGATTTGTTCTGTCATCCTTACTACTTTTTCAGGTAAATTAATATATGTTATGTGTATGTTCTTTGTTTTTATCATCTATCTAGATGTCGTCTTGTTCTGTCATCTTAACTGTCGTCTTGTTCTGTCATTTTAACTGTCGTCTTGTTCTGTCATCTTAACTGTCGTCTTGTTCTGTCGTCTTGTTCTGTCGTCTTAACTGTCGTCTTCTGCCGTCTTAACTGTCGTCTTGTTCCGTCATCTAAACTGTCGTCTTGTTCTGGGGGGGAACGCGATGGCTGAGAGGGGGGAACGCGATGGCTGAGTAACGTGAGACCTCACGAGACCCGGTGCATGACCTATAAATATGACCCTTAAATATAAAAAAAATTTCCGCGCTCTCACTTTGTTTTCTAAATTTCACTTTCATATTTTCTCCCTATTCAAAACTGGAATATATCATCATACAACCTGGATCATCTCAAAGAATATATTGACGTGCACCACAATAGATTCTGCAACACCATGAACAGGGATAAACCAGACCACAACAAAAAAAGTAAAGGTAACCCCACTCCAAACTCCAAGAGACCTCGTCCCGATTCACCTACCAGTCCAAGTACAACACCATCCACATCACCTATATCACGTGCTGTTCTGGGGTAAGCGACATTCTAATATCAATTGAAAATAAACTTTCCGGACTTGATACCAGGATCGCATTAATTGAAGTCATACACAAGGAACTCCAGGAACGACGCAACAGCTTAGAATTCAGTCAAGACCAAATAGACACTCTCACTAAAGAAAATAACTTTTTAAAGGACTCACACACTTACCAGTCAACTCACTTCCGTTGTCGCAGAAAACAAAACCATGAAAGAAAACATTTTGGATTTGCAAACGCGCAGCATGAGGGACAATTTAGTTTTCGCAGACATCCCGGAACAAACTCCAGACGACCCCAAAAAATCAGTCAAGGACTTCATGATAAAACAACTCAAAATGCCAACCGAAACTGTACAGACCATCACTTTTCACTGTGTGCACCGTATCAGATCTCAAAACAATAGCAATCGACCACGACTGATCGTCGCAAAATTCGTACACTACAAACACAAAGAACTGGTTCAGAAGGCAGGCAGGCAACTCAAAGGCACAAACTATGGACTTAACGAACAATACCCAAAGATCACTCTTGAATGACGAAAACAACCTTTCCCAATCCGAAAACAGAAAATAAACGAAGGAAAAAAGGCAATCATTACAGTGGATAAGCTATACATAGATGGACTGTTATATCGCGATAAGGACATTACCCCATGGCTTTTCTGAACAATCAGAGTCAATGACTGCCATAATCACAAATGTATCTGTTACGAAGCATACGAGTCATTCAGATCCAAGTGCAGCTTGTCTTTATTAAACAGAGTAGCCATGACGTGAACAGTCTCTGGCTCGGCAGACGTGACGTGAACAGTCTCTGGCTCGGCAGACGTGACGTGAACAGTCTCTGGCTCGGCAGACGTGACGTGAACAGTCTCTTGTGCGGGAGGCACAACGTGAACAGTCTTTTGTGCGGCAGGCATGATGTGTACAGTCTCTTGTGCGGCAGGCACGACGTGTACGGTCTCTGGTTCGGTGGCCATGGTGTGATGTGCAGGCTCGGTAGGACTGACGTGAACATTCTCTTGTGCGGGAGGCACAACGTGAACAGTCTTTTGTGCGGCAGGCATGACGTGTACAGGCTCGGCAGGACTGACGTGAAGAGCAGGCTCGGCAGGACTGACGTGAAGAGCAGGCTCGGCAGGACTGACGTGGAGCGCAGGCTCAGCAGGACTGACGTGGAGCGCAGGCTCGGCAGGACTGACGTGAAGAGGAGGCTCGGCAGGACTGACGTGGAGCGCAGGCTCGGCAGGACTGACGTGAAGAGCAGGCTCGGCAGGACTGACGTGAAGAGCAGGCTCGGCAGGACTGACGTGAAGAGCAGGCTCGGCAGGACTGACGTGAAGAGCAGGCTCGTAAAAAAAAATGAGCCGCTCAACAAAAGTGCCAGGTCAATATAGTGCTCTAAAGTCCAGTGAGGATCATGCAGGGGCATGAATGAACTGAGCGGTTCAGATAGTCCTCCCCGAAAAAAGATCATAAGGCATTCTGTGTTCATTAAGGTGAGATGTGCCAGTTCAATAAACTCTTCGACACACTTCTCAATCAGCTGATTCCCCTGACGGAGACGCAGGATTTGTGCTGCTGTATCCATGGTTGGCATCGCTGCTGGATCTTGGTGTGGCTAAGTCTTCTGTTACGAAGCATAGGAGTCATTCAGATCCAAGTGCAGCTTGTCTTTATTAAACCGAGTAGTCACCAGGCAAGGGTCATACACCAGCAAACACAGCAGAGAAGATCAGGCAAAATCGTGGTCAATAAACAGGCAGGATATCAGGGCAGGCAGCAAACAAACAGGATACAGGATCCAGGCAAAAGATCAGGAACAGACAAGGTCACAACAGGCAGGTAAACGCATGGAAAAACACTTGGAAATGCTCGCAGCAGCAAAACAAGACTTAGCCCAGAGTGTTGTGTGAGTGTGGCTTAAATGAGTGTTAGAACATGAGGTGCAGGTGTGTGTGTAATCAGCGCAGTGTAGGTGTATGGTGTAATCAGTCCAGGAAGATGCATGATGGGAAATGGAATCTGTAATCACCCAGGGAGTACGTGGCTAATCGTGACAGTAACTAAACTCTCTTCTAACTAAAATTTCATTTTCTCTCTTTTTTTTCCTCTTTATTAGATGTGCTCTTATTTTAGCACCTAGGTCTCATGTCCCTCCTCCCCATGTTCCACCCTATGTATGTATTTAAGGTTTTTTTTGTTGTTGTTGTTTTTCTGCTGTTTACATTGAGTCACTTGTGTATTTGTTAATCTCCCAACAACTTTGTCTTATGCACACATACATACGCACCGCCATACCTGCTTAAACTTGCACTCACACTTACACATACAGTTCTAACAGGGCCATACATTAATATACAATTATGTTTAATTGTCACTAAAACATGTCATCTATTACTTTTGTAACCTGTAATGTCATGGATTTGGTTCTCAGACAAAGAAGGTCAAAGTTTTGAACCATCTATCATAGCTACTCTCGATGCAGAAAAAGCCTTTGATAGAGCCAACTGGAAATTCCTGTTTTACACATTGGAGAGGTTTGGTTTTGGGGAGTCATTCATTAACTGGATCAAAATTCTGTATTCTTCACCTTCAGCCACTGTCATCACAAATGGACTTACATCACCTAGCTTCACACTGCATCGGGGGACTAGACAAGGATGCCCACTCTCCCCTTAACTTATTCACCATTTTCATTGAACCGTTAGCAGCAGCTATTCGTCAAAACAGACACATTAAAGGTATTCAAACACCAAATATACACCATAAAATTAGTCTTTAAGCTGATGATATACTACTATATTTGCAGGACCCCTCATCGTCATTACAAGAAACAATCAAACTCATGAATTCATTCTCAAATATCTCTGAATACTCAATCAACTGGAGTAAATCTGCTATCCTTTCATTACATTCAAACAACTTGGATGTGACATCCCAGACACTACCTATCCCTCTGTGCACCAATTACATCACATATTTAGGTATTAACATTTCCCCCAGGTTGTCAAGGCTGTTTGGACTCAACTTTACCCCATTACTTAAAACAATAGATGATGATCTTCAACGCTGGATGAACTTACCACTATCCATTATAGGCAGAATATAAATAATTAAGATGACTATACTTCCTAAATTAAACTATTTATTTACAATGATATCTTCACAACCCACCCTCACCTGGTTTAAATCGCTAGATTCAATCATTATCAAATTCTACTGGAAAAATAAGACCCCAAGAATTAAATTGACTACCCTACAGAAAGCAAAAACACTAGGAGGGCTGGAAGCACCACATTTCTACCACTACTTTCTGGCCAATCAACTCCAAAATATATACAAATGGACCCTAACCCATCAATAAACACTTGGCTAGATGTTGAACAAACAATTTGTAAGGACATTACTATTTCAGAATTACCATTCTATGGTCAGGCAATAAAAAAACACCAGTTTCAAAACGGCAACAATAGCAACGACTCTGACAGCCTGGTGGAAATTCCATCAAATCACAAATACTCCTCTTGCACCATCTAAACACACCCCCATCTAAAATAACCCAGATTTTATAGTTAACAAGAAGCCACTCAACTTACGCACATGGGCAGAAAAGGGTATCACGCAACTTCAACATATCTTTCATAATAATAACATAGCACCATTTCCCCACTTGGTCCAGAATATGGCATTGGGAGTAATTGTTTTTTGGAATACTTACAAATCAAATCATCAATTCAATCAAGAATCGACACTCAGACAATTAACCTTGACCTTCCGCCCTCAATTTCAGAGTTGATTAATTTATCCTCTTCAAAAAAACTACTCTCCAAAATATACAAAATGATATTAAAATCAGACAACACATTAAGCCTACCAACTGCTAAATGGGAATCAGGAATAGGGAATAAGAATAATAAGGTAATAAGGAAGAGGTAACAAACTAGCTAATATCAAACCTAATTAAATACTTTTAAACTCTCATTCTCTTTCTATCTCTCTCTCTCTCTCTCTCTCTCTCTCTCTCTCTGTATGTATGTATGCATGTTTGCTGTGCATGTATGTATATATGCGTGTATGCTGCGCATGTATGTATGCGTATATGCTGTGCATGTATGTATATATGCGTGTATACTATTTTTGGACCCAGGTTAGCTGTGGAATCCCAGTCCTTGTCCTATGCAGTTGGCATTAGTTCTGGGCTAGTGTGGGGCCTGGGGCCTTGGGATTGTACCTTCACGCCATCTGCCTATACTCTTTCGCCCTGGATTTCTTGCCTCTGGCTGGTTCAGCACTACATGTCTTACTTTTTTAATGCATTACATATTAGTTGAGATACATACACAATAATTGGTTGCTTAAACGAGAAGAAAAAATAAATCACATATGCAGGATAAGCGAGGCATGGACGTAGTGACCTGGGCTTTGCACGGAGCTGGTTCCACGCTACACGTCTCGTTTTTTTTTAATGCAACACACTAGCTGACATGCATATACATCCATCACGACCAAAAAAAAAAAAAAGCATGGCATGTGTGTGATGGCCGAAGGTGGTGAGTGCTGAGGGAGGGCCTTAGTGGCCCATTGTAGTGCGTCATGGCCAGGGGGAGATCTTTTTTTTTTTAAGGGAGGGAGGTATTGTGAAAATTTCACCTGTAGTAAGTCAGTCAGGTCTCTAGGAACGTACTACAACCTTTGAATCCTAAAAAAAACACTTTAAGTGAATAACAGTAATAATGTCATATTAATATTTTTGTACTGTACTTAAAGTAAGGGAGGTATTGTTAAAATTTCACCTGTACTACAACCTTGAATGAAAAAAAAAAGAATATCGAACCTAAAACTAACTTTACCCCGCTCACGAAAGTTCAGTTAAGATGAAGAACCAAATGACAGATCAAGACGACAGTTAAGATGACAGAACAAGCCGACAGTTAAGATGACAGAACAAGACGAAAGTTAAGATGACAGAACAAGACGACAGTTAAGATGACAGAACAAGACGAAAGTTAAGATGACAGAACAAGACGACAGTTAAGACGACAGAACAAGACGAAAGTTAAGATGACAGAACAAGACCAAAGTTAAGATGACAGAACAAGACGACAGTTAAGATGACAGAACAAGACCAAAGTTAAGATGACAGAACAAGACGACAGTTAAGATGACAGATGAAGACGACAATTAAGATGACAGAACAAGACGACATCTAGATAGATGACGGAACCAGACGCCAGAGCAAGATGATAAAAACAAAGAGCATACACATAACATATACTAATTTACCTGAAAAAGTAGTAAGGACGACAGAACAAATCGACATAAACAGAGAACATACACATCAACATATAATTTATCTGAACAACTAGGCAATGACTGTTGACAAGGACAAACGTATAGTACAAAGCACAAAGCAGTCGACTCATGTTTGGCACAAATGGAACCCCATAAAGACAGACATCTCAAAACCAGAAACACGAGGATACACAGAGTGACGAACCAGCACAGGACTGCAAACACAGGGAGACTAACTGGGAAGCAAACAAAAGAGGGTAACGAGGAAAGCAGGTGGCGCAGATGAATCAATAATCAGGTAACAAGATGGGAGGGGCTAGACAATGACAGGAGAACACAAGCCATGTGCTCACAACAGACAGGACTATAACAGGACTATAACACAAGCAGATGACAAACCGGGAGTGTCAGAGCTCTGTCACCAAACCAAGATATAAACTTAACAGAACTTACAGAACCCTGACAAGCCCCTGACTGAGCTTGGGCGGTGCCGGCAGGGCAAGGAGCTTAGGCATGGCCTCCAAGCCAATGCCTAATCTGTCAATCATCTGATCTATTTTGTGATAATTGGAGTGGTGCGGATTCTTTTAATCACTTCAATACCATCTCGGTTAATATTTTAAACTCTTTGGCTCCCATAAAAGCCAAACAACACAAATTAAAGTCTGAGCCCTGGCTCAATGACGATACTCGTGCTCTTCGTCAGGCCTGCAGAAGGGCCGAAAGAAGGTGGAAAAAAGACAAGCTCCAAATCTCATATGAAATACTAAAGGTGATGATACACAGGGCAACTTTTTGAGCAATGTTGCTGGGCAATCTTGCCGAGCGATCATTCCTTGGGCACTTTCCCATTGAAAATGGGCAATAAATTTCTATCTGGATAATTTAGATCGGATTTAGACCAGATAATGTCTCATCTGGTTGCCCGTTGATGGCAACATTGCCCAAAATGTTGCCCTGTGTATCAGCACCTTAAGGGACAATCTGATACAATATCAGAATGTGGTGAAAATAGCAAAGTTTAAGTAAAAACAACATCATAACCCAAGAGTACTTTTTTCCACCATAAATGGTGCTGTCAACCCCTCCGTTGGTCTTTACCCCATAGAATCTCTGGCTATGTGTGACACATTAAAATTTGTGGATAAGTGATATTAGGCTAAATATCTCCACTGCATTTTATGACTCTTGTCTCCCACAGCTTTGCACTAGTATCCTGTGTCACTTTGAATTCTGCCTGCTTTACAAGATATTGTAGGCAAGCTCAAACCTTCAGGATCCCCCCATTGACGCTCTTCCCCCACGATTTTTTAAACATGCTTTTGAGGTGATTGGGCCTATTGTTCAAAAGATCATGAACAACTGCCTTGAAGAGGCAATGGTGCCAGATGAAATGAAGCATGCCATTGTCCACTCACTTCTCAAAAAGCCAAATTTAGATCCGACAGTTATGACAAATTTTAGGCCAGTCTCAAATCTTTCTTTTATATCTAAAATTTTAGAGAAAATAGTATTTCACCAACTACAGAGCTTCTTAATAAAAATAAGATCTTTGAGGTATTCCAATCAGGCTTTTAGGCAAGGCAAGGCAGGTTTATTTATATAGCACATTTCATACACAATGGTAATTCAAAGTGCTTTACATAGAAGAAATTAAAATAATCAAAAGAAATCAGAATAATTAAAACAGTTTAGAATAAAAGCAAACAGTCAGACAAACAGTGGCACAGTGCTCATTCAGTAAATGCACAGTTAAACAGATGTGTTTTGAGTCTGGATTTGAATGTGACTACTGTAGGAGCACATCTGATCTCTTCTGGAAGCTGGTTCCAGCTGCGGCTGGCATAATAGCTAAAAGCAGACTCGCCATGCTTAGAGTGAACCCTTGGTATTTCTAGCTGATGTGATCCTAATGATCTGAGTGATCTGTTGGGTTTATATTCAGTGAGCATATCTGCAATGTATTGAGGTCCTAGGCCATTGAATGATTTATATACCAGTAATAATACCTTAAAATCAATCCTAAATGTAACTGGCAGCCAGTGTAAAGACCTGAGGACTGGTGTGATATGTTCATATTTTCTGGTTCTGCTCAGAATCCTAGCAGCAGCGTTCTGTATGAGCTGCAACTGTCTTATGGTCTTTTTGGGAAGGCCAGTGAAGAGTCCATTATAATAATCCACCCTGCTGGTGATGAAAGCATGAACAAGTTTCTCTAAGTCTTGACTGGAAACAAAGCATCTAATTCTTGCAATATTTTTCAGGTGATAGTATGCTGATTTAGTTATTGCTTTGACATGACTATTGAAACTAAGGTCTGACTCTAGACACACACCCAGATTCCTGACTTGATTTTTAGTTGTTTGACCCCTAGACTGAAGGTATGCGTTCACCTTGAGAACTTCATCTTTGTTTCCAAACGCAATGACTTCAGTTTTGTCTTTGTTTAACTGAAGAAAGGTTTGGGACATCCAATTGTTTACTTCATCAATGCATTGGAACAGAGAGTTAATGGGGCTGTAATCGTTAGGCGATAGGGCTAAGTAGAGCTGTGTGTCGTCTGCATAGCTGTGGTAAGCGATTTGGTTCTTTCTCATTATTTTGCTCATTGGGAGCATGTACAGGTTGAATAGGAGTGGCGCAAGAATTGAGCCTTGAGGGACTCCGCATGTCATGGGTGTCCACTCAGACTTATGGTCTCCTATACTCACATAATAACCTCTCCCTACCAAGTATGACCTGAACCATTTTAGGACTATCCCAGAAAACCCGACCCAGTTTTCCAGCCTGTCAAGAAGTATGTCGTGATCGACAGTGTCAAATGCAGCACTGAGGTCGAGTAGTACCAGCACTGATAATTTGCTTGTATCAGTATTTAAGCGAATATCGTTTACTATCTTTATGAGCGCTGTCTCTGTGCTGTGGTGCGGTCAGAAACCAGATTGAAAATTGTCAAAGTATCCATTTGAGCTTAAGAATTTGTTCAGCTGATTGAAGACAACTTTTTCAATGATCTTGCCTATGAAAGGAAGATTTGAGATCGGTCTATAGTTGTTTAATATGGTCTTATCTAGATTGCTCATTTTCAAGAGGGGCTTGACAACTGCAGTTTTCAGGGAGTTAGGAAAACTCCCAGAGAGAAGTGAGGCATTTACCACTTATAGGAGATCTGCTTCTAAGCTGTGTAACACCTTTTTGAAAAAAGATGTGGGAAGTGCGTCAAGGGTGCAGGTTGATGTTTTAAGGTGCTGTACGGTTTCTTCCAAAATGTTAACATCAATTTCTTCAAAATCAGACATAGTGACTACTTTCTCAGGTCTGATCTGCCTGACCCCAGCACAACTCAAGGATGAGCTGATCACCTTTCTGATATTATTGATTTTCTCAGAGAAGAAAGAAGCAAACTCACTGCACTTGCTCTCTGAGAGCATTTCACTGGGAATCTGGCTTGGGGGGTTTGTCAGTCTCTCTACAGTAGCAAAAAGAGTGCGTGTGTTGTTTATATTGCTGTTTATAATATTCGAGAAGAAGGTCTGTCTAGCTTTGCCTAGTTCCTTATTGAAAGCATGAATGTTGTCTTTGTAGATGTTATAATGGACTACAAGTTTTGTCTTCCGCCACATGCGCTCTGCTTTTCGGCATTGTCTTTTCATATTTTGCACTGCTGTTTCTCCAAGGTGCTTTTTGTCTACCACTATTCTTCCTGACTTTCACAGGAGCAATATCATCAATTACACTCTTAACTTTTGAGTTAAAAGAATCAAGGAGAAAATCAACAGAGTCAGCAGATATGCTTGGTGTTAAAGATATGGCCTTCATAAACAGTACACTAGTGTTCTCATTTAAGCATCTCTTCTTGACAGACACAGATCTAGCTTCAATGGCAGGAGAGATAAATATATCAAAGAAAATACAAAAATGATTAGACAGTGCTACATCCTTAATAACAATCGATTAAATGTTTAGACCCTTACTGATAAGTAAATCTAGAGTGTGTCCACGATTATGTGTGGGTCCATGTACATGCTGAGTCAGATCAAAAGTTTTTAAAACAGTTTTGATTTCTTTTGCCATATTGGTTTCTGCATTATCTATGTCAATGGTCTTCACTATTTTTTTCATGAGAGCCGCACTGATAGGACAAAGTCAGTAGGAAAGCCATTTTTACAGGAAAGTATAAAAAGTTACATCCAGTCATAAATACCATGTCTGTTTATTAATCTGTCACCCCTGAACATACAATATGCAATGCAATAAATACCTTTTTTTAATGATTTACCAGTCAAATTTGTAACTGAGACAAGATGATTTCCCTTAATGACAAAAAAAGCAGGATTTCCAGAATATATTCATCCCAGAACGACATTATGTTATTTTTTTCTACATTATTAGCCCATCATGTATCTAATCATCCAAGAGCACATGCGGCGATAAGAGCTGGAAATACCGCCATAACTGGCAACTCCGCAGAGACTGGATATGTTCACATGCTCAACTTTTGTTTCAATCGGTCTGAATTCATTCTGATTAATTAATCTGAATGTATTGTAGTTTATATGAATGCTTAACATCGTGATATGATGCATGATCGGGGTGATGTGCACGTTTATAAGTCAAAAGATTCAAATCGGAATAGGTTTTTTGACATTCGCACACTGCACAAATATACAAAGTTTCCCGCTGTTGTTGCTTAATAACCATTTTCCTACATTGGTTCTTTATTTGTTTTAAACAGCAGACTTAATATTTATCAAATTCTGGTCATAATTTGGAGACTATGATGAACCTTTATGCCGTGCTGTTTGTATATTTCACGCAGTAAAAATGCCCAAAATCAATCGTCTGTGGATGAGAATCTGAAACAAGGACTGGTGAGCCGTTGTCCTGCTTCACTTCACAGATACTGAGTGAAAGGAGAATTATAGAACGACGGGACACTCGTTTATACGACACTTTCATCAGAAGAACAGCTCGTTCAGCGCGACATACGGCGTCCTTTCAGTTTCGGTTTTCAATCGATCAAGTGTTTACATGTTCTCTCGATAAACCACCCCTTTCAATCCGATCGAAATTATTTGAAAATAGAGCTGACACTTTGAGTTTTTAACGGGTTATGTTATAGTCCTACTTCGTTTTTAATGTTTTTATGAAATATCTGTAGTGACTGCTTGATCATTTCACTGTATTATTTACCGCCATGTGAGCCACAAATGAAAGCTTGGCGAGCCGCATGAGGCTCGCGAGCCGCGCAATGAGTAACACTGATCTATGTGAATGTTAAAATCTCCAGCAATGATAAAACAGTCAAACTCTGAGGAAATGCATTAACTCTGCATTAGAATTACTTCTAATGCAGTATCTCTTACTTGTGGGGTCCCTCAAGGTTTTATTCTTGCCCCGATTTTATTCTTTTTGTATATGCTTCCCCTGGGGTCGACATTTAGGAAAGATGGCATGTCCTTTCACAGTTATGCTGACAATACCAAAATCTATATGCCCCATGGGAGCAAATAACATGGGTTTGGATACTCTGTTGGCTTGTCTAGCAGAGGTAAAGGCTTGGATGTCCCTAAATTTTCTTCACCTTAATGAAGGCAAAACTGAGATTATAGTCTTTGAATCATCTGAAGCTGCTAGTTCCCGTTGCTTAAATTTTGGCCCTCTGTCTCCATGTGCTAAACCATTAGTGAAGAATTTGGGAGTGTCATTCGATAGTGCTCTTAAATTTGACAAACAGATTAGTATGGTAGTCAAGACCAGTTTTTTTCACCTCAGAGTCGTAGCTAAAGTTAAATCATTCCTCTCTTTTAAGGACTTTGAAAGGGTGATACATGCCTTTATCTCGACGAGGATTGACTACTGTAATTCCCTGTATTTGGGAATTAACCAAGCACCACTCAACCGTTTGCAAATGGTACAAAATGCAGCTGATATGCTCCTTACTGGTGTGTGCAAACAAAATCTCTGCACTGGCTCCTAATCCATTACAGAATTGATTTTAAAGTCTTGATGCTGGTTTTTAAATCCTTGAATGGATTGGCTCCTGTATATATGTCTGATCTATTATCCAGTCACAATTCTGGAAGGTCTCTTAGGTCATCCAACCAGAGACTGTTAAATGTTCCTCGGGCTAGATTGAAAACGAGAGGAGATCACGCTTTTGCCGTTGCTGCACCAAAACTTTGGAACAGCCTCCCTGTTCTTATTAGAACTGCCTCTTCACTGCATGAGTTTAAAGCAAAACTCAAAATGTATTTTTTTTCTTTGGCTTATAATTGTAGTTAATATGTGAGCCTGGGCGGCGCCGGCAGGGCAAGAAGCTTAGGCATGGCCTCCAAGCCAATGCCTAATCTGTCAATCATCTGATCTATTTTGTGATAATTGGAGTGGTGCTGATTCTCTTAATCCCTTCTATACCATCTCAGTTAATATTTTAAACTCTTTGGCTCCCATAAAAGCCAAACAACACAAATTAAAGTCTGAGCCCGGGCTCAATGACGATACTCATGCTCTTCATCAGGCCTGCAGAAGAGCCGAAAGAAGGTGGAAAAAAGACAAGCTCCAAATCTCATATGAAATACTAAGGGGCTATCTGATACAATATCAGAATGTGGTGAAAATAGCAAAGTTTAAGTATTTCTCAGATCTGATTGAAAAACATCATCATAACCCAAGAGTACTTTTTTCCACCATAAATGCTGCTTTTAACCCCTCTGTTGGTCTTTACCCCACATAATCTCTGGCTATGTGTGACACATTTCTAAAACAATTTGCGGATAAGATAAGTGATATTAGGCTAAATATCTCCACTGCATTTTATGACTCTTCTCTCCCGCCACTTTGCACTAGTATCCTGAGTCACTTTGAGCTTGTATCTCTGCCTGCTTTACAAGATATTGTAGGCAAGCTCAAACCTTCAGGATCCCCCCATTGACGCTCTTACCCCACGTTTTTTTAAACATGTTTTTGAGGTGATTGGGCCTATTGTTCAAAAGATCATGAAAAACTGCCTTGAAGAGGCAATGGTGCCAGATGAAATGAAGCATACCATTGTCCACCCACTTCTCAAAAAGCCAAATTTAGATCCGACAGTTATGACAAATTTTAGGCCAGTCTCAAATCTTTCTTTTATATCTAAAATTTTAGAGAAAATAGTATTTCACCAACTACAGAGCTTCTTAATAAAAATAAGATCTTTGAGGTATTCCAATCAGGCTTTAAGAAAAAACACTCTACAGAAACAGCACTGGTTAAAGTTTTTTTCAAGACCCGTTTTTTTCACCTCAGAGTCCTAGCTAAAGTTAATTCATTCCTCTCTTTTAAGGACTTTGAAAGGGTGATACATGCCTTTATCTCAACAAGGCTTGACTACTGTAATTCCCTGTATTTGGGAATTAACCAAGCACCACTCAACCGTTTGCAAATGGTACAAAATGCAACTGCTAGGCTCCTTACTGGTGTGCACAAACGAAATCACATTACTCCAATTCTGAAATCTCTGCACTGGCTCCTAATCCGTTACAGAATTGATTTTAAAGTCTTGATGCTGGTTTTTAAATCCTTGAATGGATTGGCTCCTGTATATATGTCTGATCTATTATCCAGTCACAATTCTGGAAGGTCTCTTAGGTCATCTAACCAGAGACTGTTAAATGTTCCTCGGGCTAGATTGAAAACGAGAGGAGATCACGCTTTTGCCGTTGCTGCACCAAAACTTTGGAACAGCCTCCCTGTTCTTATTAGAACTGCCTCTTCACTGCATGAGTTTAAAGCAAAACTAAAAACTTATTTTTTTTCTTTGGCTTATAATTGTAGTTGATATGTGCTGTGTCTGGTCTGTTCTGTGTTTTGTTTGTTATCTATGTTGTAATTGGTGTTAAATGCTGATGATGTCTGATATAGTGTACAGCACCTTGGTCAACAACTGCTGTTTTTAGTGGTGCTATATAAATAAAGTTGAGTTGAGTTGAGTTGTGGAACTCCGTTTACGAGTGCGGCGGTGCTGCAGCCTCTTCGGCCACCACTGGGGGCGCGACAGGGAGAGTGGACAGCTCTGGGACAACCGGGCATGGGACTGCTGAAGTCGGATCCTCCCGGACCACCGGTCTTGAAAGCCCCAAAGTGGGGTCCTCCTGACTGTCCAATTAGGGGATGCAACAGGAGACTTCCTCCTCCTGTGCTTGCAAGGGTGAGGCGATGTGGGAATAACCGCCTCTGGGGAAGCTGCAGCAATAACTGCCACTTCTGGGGGAACTGCAGATTTTACGGCCACTTCTGGGGAGACTGCAACCTCCTTAGCTGGAAGATTACCCTGACGATCCAGGGAATTCAGGAATTCACAAATTCCCAAAATGTCAACTGCTCCAGCCCTCTCATCCTCCAATAGTTTATGGGCTCATCAAGGGCGTAATTAAACAAGTCCTTTAGAGCTGCATCACCAAGCCTCAGTCCATCTGCAGCAGCGCTGAATTTCAGGGCAAACTCCCTCACGTCAGTCCCCTGTTGACGGAGGGAACTCAGGGTCCTGAATTTCAGCATGCGTTCGTAGAGAGGGCAGGAGACAGGGGAGACCGGTGGATGGCGTGAGTCCTGCTTCCGCTGAATCCCCATTATGGTTGGTTCGTAATGTCAAGGATGGAATAAAGGTGAAGCGAGGATTCAAGTGCAGGAAATGAAGGATTTTTAATTAAGTGGTAAAATAAAACAAAACTACCCCGAGGGGGAAACCAAGACAGGCATCTCGAAACTTGACTTTGGCAGGAAAACCAGAAACACGAGGATACATAGAGTGACCTCTCATCCTCCAATAGTTTATGGGCTCATCAAGGGCGTAATTAAACAAGTCCTTTAGAGCTGCATCACCAAGCCTCAGTCCATCTGCAGCAGCGCTGAATTTCAGGGCAAACTCCCTTACGTCAGTCCCCTGTTGACGGAGGGAACTCAGGGTCCTGAATTTCAGCATGCGTTCGTAGAGAGGGCAGGAGACAGGGGAGACCGGTGGATGGCGTGAGTCCTGCTTCCGCTGAATCCCCATTATGGTTGGTTCGTAATGTCAAGGATGGAATAAAGGTGAAGCGAGGATTCAACTGTCATGATTCTGCCATCAGGTCTGTAAGTTCTAGTATTTTGGCAGGATCATGACAGACCCATGTTCTGTGTGCAAGCACATGGCCTTGTGTTTTGGTCATGTGCTTGTGTTGTCTCGTCTCGTTACCCCGCCCCCTTGTTATCCTGATTCTGTCATTAGTGTTTCACCCGTGTCACCTGTTATGTTTGATTAGTCTTCCTATTTAATCCCCTTGTGTTTGCTGTCTTGTGTCGGTTCATTGTTATACGTTGATCGTGAGTACCCTGTGTACATCTAGTCATTGTTAGCATCTCTTGAAGTCTTGTTTGTTTTCTTGTTCATTTGTTTCCCAGTTTAGTCTAGTCAGTCTGGTATTCTGTGTTCCATCTGTTTTGCCCTCTCATGGGTTTTGTTTTCCTGTTTTTGTCATTAAACCGTGTCTTATTTTATACTGTCTGCGTTTGGGTTCATCTCCGTGTCTCACCGTGACAGAATGAACCGACCAATTCTGAACCCAGCGGACAGTATGTCATCCCCACTAAGACAACAATCAGCTGACCAGGAACTATGGTGGCAGTCAGCTATCAACGACAGCAAGTTGGGCAAGCTTCCTTTCCCTCCCCAGGGAGAGAGGTCCCTGAGAGGATATGCTCAGGCCGTGGAGGCAAAGATAAATTTTTTACCGGAGAGCCTGGTTAACCGTTACCTCATCGCGGGTCTCAAAGTTCCTCCACCTCCGGTGGAACGGGAGAGGCTGGCCCACCGCCCGTTCCGGGACATGGTGGACTGCTTGGTTCGTCGGGAGTCACAGGGTCCCATGGTGTCGTCACCTCCTGCCTGTCTGCCGGTGATCCCGGAGGATCTGAGGTTAGGCTTCGTGAGGCTTGGAGAACAGACTCGTCCCAGTTCGACTCCCGAGGCATCATCGGCTCCGCGAATCAGGAGGAAGAAGAGGAGACCTGCGTCTGCCCAGCCAGAGCCAGTTCACGTCCCGTCTGTCCAGCTAGAGACTGTTCACGCCCCGTCTGTCCAGCTAGAGACTGTTCACGCCCCGTCTGCCTTCCTGAGCTGGGACTATCTGGAGCGTCTGGCTCGGATCTTAGAGAGGCCGGTGTTCGGTGTTTCGGAGCTGAACCCAGTGCCCGTTCCAGAGCCCTTAAGGAGGGGGTACTGTCATCCAGAGCCCGCTACGGCAAGCGCTGTTCCAGAGCCCGCTACGGCAATCGCTGTTCCAGAGCCCGCTACGGCAAGCGCTGTTCCAGAGCCCGCTACGGCAAGCGCTGTTCCAGAGCCCGCTACGGCAAGCGCTGTTCCAGAGCCCGCCGCCGTGAGCGCGGCACCCAGTCCTGTCCCGTCACCAACCATGTTCCCCGTCAGAAGTCCCCGGACTGTCTCCTCGTGTGTCCCTGTCTCTACTGCCCCCGGACTCCCGTTTGTTTCCCCCGTCATGGTTCAACCTAGGACTGTTTCTCCGTCTACTCACACCACTCCACCCAAGTCCGTTCGGGTCCCCCGTCCTAAGCCCACACCCTGTAGTTCCAAGATCACCGTCCCGCCCACCCACCCTGGACTCTCGCTCAAAGACTCTGTTGTCCCTCCGCCTCCCCTTCCTTGTTTATTTTTTCTGATGTTTCACCCCAACCCGGTCATTGTTCACGCTTGTATGCCCCTGTTATTATTTGTCATGTTTTGTTGGGTCTGGTCTATGTCTCTGTCAGTCTTGTCCCGCGTTTAATGTCTCCTTGGGGAGCGTCTGGTAGCCGCTCTTTAAGGAGGGGGTACTGTCATGATTCTGCCATCAGGTCTGTGAGTTCTAGTATTTTGGCAGGATCATGACAGACCCATGTTCTGTGTGCAAGCACATGGCCTTGTGTTTTGGTCATGTGCTTGTGTTGTCTCGTCTCGTTACCCCGCCCCCTTGTTATCCTGATTCTGTCATTAGTGTTTCACCCGTGTCACCTGTTATGTTTGATTAGTCTTCCTATTTAATCCCCTTGTGTTTGCTGTCTTGTGTCGGTTCATTGTTATACGTTGATCGTGAGTACCCTGTGTACATCTAGTCATGGTTAGCATCTCTTGAAGTCTTGTTTGTTTTCTTGTTCATTTGTTTCCCAGTTTAGTCTAGTCAGTCTGGTATTCTGTGTTCCATCTGTTTTGCCCTCTCATGGGTTTTGTTTTCCTGTTTTTGTCATTAAACCGTGTCTTATTTTATACTGTTTGGGTTCATCTCCGTGTCTCACCATGACAGAGATAGATAGATAGATAGATAGATAGATAGATAGATAGAGTGAGTCATGGTCAGAATTAATGGCACCCCTGGTAAATATGATCAAAACTGGCTGTAAAAAATAAATCTGCATCGTTTATCCTTTTGATCTTTCATTAAAAAAATTTGCAAAATTCTAACCTTTCATTGAAGTAAATGAATTGAAAGTGGGAGGGAAATGACATTATGAAATAAATGTTTTTCTCCAAAACACGTTGGCCACAAATATTGGCACCCTTTTATTAAATACTTTTTGCAATCTCCTTTAGACAAGATAACAGCTCTGAGTCTTCTCCTATAATGCCTGATGAGTTTGGAGAACACCTGACCAGAGATCATTCCTTCATACAGAATCTCTCCAGATCCTTCAGATTCCCAGATCCATGTTGGTGCTTCTTCTCTTCAGTTCACTCCACTCATCAGGTCAAGGACTGGGACGGTCATGGCAGAAGCTTCATTTTGTGCTCCGTAACACATTTTTGTGTTGATTTTGATGTTTGTTTTGGATCGTTGTCTTGATGGAAGATCCAACCACAGCCCATTATAAGATTTCTAGCAGAAGGCGTCAGGTTTTGATTTTTTATCTGTTGATATTTGATAGAATCCACGATGCCATGTTTCTGAACAAGAAGTCCAGGACCTCCAGCAGAAAAATATGCCCACAACATTAAAGATCCAGCAGTATATTAAATTGTACACATGGGGTACTCTTTGTCCTTGTGTGCACCAAACCCATGTAGCGTGTTCGCTGCCAAAAAGCTCTTTTTTTAGTGTCATCTGACCACAGAAGCCTGTGCCGTTTGAAGTTCCAGTCATGTCTGACAACTGAATTTGTTTTTTTTTTTAGTTTGTTTTTGGATGAGCGAGGAAGATTTTTCTTGAAACCCTCCCAAACAACATGAGGTGATGTAGGTTTTTTTGTAGTTTTTTTTTTTTTTTTGGCTTTCTGACCCCCAAGACTCAACTAATCTCTGCAATTCTCCATCTGTGATCCTTGAAGAGTTGTTGGCCACTCAAACTCTCCTCCTCACTGTGCATTAAGGCAATACAGACACACGTCCTCTTCCTGGCAGATTCATAACATCTTTAGTTGATTGGAACTTCTTAATTATTGCCCTGATGGTCAAAATGGGGATTTTCGATTCTTTAGCTATTTTCTTACAGCCACGTTCTATTTTGTGATGGTCAACAATCTTTTAATGCACATCAGAACTATATTCTTTGGTTTTACTCATTGTGATGAATGATTAAGGGGATTTGGCATTTGTGTTTCCTCATATTTAAACTCCTGTGAAACAAGAAGTCATGGCTGGACAATGTCATGTTCCTAGTCACCCTGGTGTGCTAAAAAATGTAAATATTAATGGGAATATACTTCAGACATATTTTACTTGTAAAAAAATTATAGGGGTGCCAATAATTGTAGCCAACGTGTTTTGGAGAAAAACATTTATTTAATAACGTGATTTCCCCCCCACTTTCAATTCTTTTACTTCAATGAAAGATTAGAATTTTGCAAATTTTTTGAATAAAAGATCAAAAGGATAAACAATGCAGATTTATTTTTTACAGCCAGTTTTGATCATATTTACCAGGGGTGCCATTCATTCTGACCATGAAGAAAGAAATAAAGATAGATAGATAGATTACAGATCAGAGCTGAAAACAAGTGCACTACAAGATCCAAGAAAGATGAAGACCACGACCCTCCTGTGTCTCTGTTTCTTAGGTTTCAGGTGAGTCCTTCCATTTTCATGATACCGGGGTATAAATGAATGTATTATGTTGTAATGAAAAGTCTTCAGTGATGACTTGTGCATATCTGAGACACAGTTTGCTTTTAGTTACAGTTTGGCAGCCAGCTCTGTGGAAGATGTGTACGAATATCTGTGGGAGAAGAATAAAGACATCGCCAATAAGACACTCGGGACTGACTTCCTGATACAGATGCAGAACGGCAGCCTTCAGGCGGAGCGATACGTCAACTTCACCATACAGGACATCGGCTATCTACTGAAAGTGACCAGAATGCTAAAGAGAATGAGTGGAAAAGAAACTCAGCCCACTGATCTCAGGGACTTCATGAAAGGCAGATATTCAAGCTACAAAAGCTTTGGAGACTTCATGCTCAAACAATATTTGTTCAAGGTAAGAACAGAAACACAAAGACTTTAAACTTTCAAGCTTGTTCTGAATCCCATGAAGATGCTTTCTATTCTTATTTCTCCAGGGTGAGCCTCCCATCCAGCAGACTCCAGCTATGAGGAAGTATCTGTCGTTCTACAGTAACCTGCTGGAAAAAGAAGATCCGCTGTACTTTGCTGTGGGTCTCCTGCCCTGCTCTAGACTCTGGGTGTGGTTAGCTAATAATCTCAGCACACCTCCAACCAATGCCTACTACACTTGGAAGGTGGAGAATATGAACGGCCATCCTGAGAAACACTACAGAGATCTGCTGAACAAGTATCTGAACACACCTGAAAAAAAGGCCAAGGCTAATGCTATATTCCGTGCACAGATGCAGAATGAGCATGATTTCTTCTTCTCGTCTTGAGTGGTTGTTAGTAGTTAAATGCAAATGCTGTCTGAGCAATTCAACTTTTCATGAAAAAAGTATTTGTAATTATTTTCCTAATATTGATTAATTGATATATTTGATGGCTTTTTTAAGATTATGCCTGTAATAATTTAAAAAAAAAATAATATTATACCAAGTTAAATTTAAGCTTTTAATTTAAAAACTGTATGTACGCAACCACATTTTTTTGGGGGTTTACAAACAATAATAAAAACAATACAATTAATTTACATTTTGTCTGACTATTTAATGTCTGTTATATTACCCATCTGTACATTATCCTTTAATAATCATGAAGAGCTATTGAATTATCGTCTTGAATTATGTCTGACAGCTCACACTACTTTTGTTAAATCTACATTCTGAAAAATATATTCCACACTTTATGGTGTTATAATAAATATAATATAATATTATAGTGTGATTTTGTAAGCATAGTGTGTAGTTGTGCTTGGAGTCAATTGTTTTATTTGTGATAACGCAATGAAACATGCCAATTGTGCCAACATAATATTTTTTGCAAACCAAGTTTAGAGTTTTGTTCTTCCCTGATTTAAAAATAAAAATTCCTCATATTTTGTTGGTTTAATTCAACTTAATTAAGCTTATAAATCATACTAAGTGATATATTTTGATAATGTTAAAAGTTTTATGTGATTGGTAGGTTTAGGGTTAAGAATACAGTTTGTAGTATAGAAGTCATTATGTCTATAGAAAGTTCCCATAATATGTCAAAACCCAACATGTTTGTGTTTGTGTGAGTAAAATAATATATAATTCAGCTCTTATCTGTAATTCATTATTTCTGTTATCCATTATTTATTATCTGTTATTTCTACAGTAAACCACTTGTTTTATTGTGGCAGTTTATTAGCTAATGAAGAATTGTGGCAATTGATGCTGCCAAAATAACATCATTGTTAAATAGTTAAACTTTTTTTTTTTTTGTAGATAAAAGTGCACATTTTGAATCTTTGAAAAATGTTGGTAACCAGACAGTTGAGGGGACCCATTGAGTTCCATAGTATTTTTTTTCCTACTATGGAAGTCAATGGGTGCCGTCAACTGTCTGATTACCAACATTCTTCAAAATATCTTCTTTAGTGTTCAATAGAACAAATGAACAAATTAAGGTTTGGAACAACTTGAGGGTGAGTAAGTAATGACAAATTTTTAATTTTGGGGTAAACTATACCTTTAAATGGGTGGTAAAACACGATTTCACTTTTCTAACTTTAGCTAGTGTGTAATGTTGCTGTTTGAGCATAAACAACATCTGCAAAGTTACAACGCTCAAATTTCAAAGCAAGGGAAGATATTTGCTTTTAAAGAAATCAATTTCTTTTTTTTATTTCTTTTTATTATTATTATTATATTTATTGTAGATTTTCAGGTTTTCAGACAGATAGACAATACAATCACAGGACAGAACCATACACAAAAAAAAAAATAAAAAATAAAAAACTCCTTCAGTTGGGATTCAAGTGTGCAGAAAACCACATCACCAGGCACAGGCAAGGGAGGTCAAAACAGATGTTTGCCTAGTGAGACATTATAAACCAGGTGAGATTGTACAAATTGACCACATGAGATAACCATAGGTATCTTTACATTGAAGACAGAGGTCAACGGAGATAACAATAAAATCCTAATAAAAAACAATTTAAAAAATGAATAGAAAAACATTAAATAGCTTCATCATTATTGATTTTTATCAAGTGACTGAAAAGAGGCCTCCAAGAGGCTTCAAATTTCTCTATATTTCCAGAAATACTATATCTGAGTCTTTCCACGTGCAGAGTGGAGGAAAGTTCTGACAACCAAAACTTGAATAGTGGCTTCGAATTTAACTTCCACATGCAGAGTATAGATTTTTTGCCAATCATCACACCATACTGTATAGGCAGTCGGGTATTAAATTAGATATTATTAAAGCGCAGCAAAGAGGCCGACCAGCCAAGAATGGCAGTCGCAGGATCCTAGGGAAGCTCACAAGTTTAAGCTTCAGAAAGAAACTGAAAAACTTCTGACCAGACTTCACCCAGTTTTGGGCATGACCAGAAAAGATGACCAAGAGAGCCCTCCGCAGACTCACACTTATTGCAGAGAGGGGAGATAGTAGGATAGAAAGAGTTAAGTTTAACCCTTGAGTAATGTAATCTGTGCAACACCTTATATACTGAATAAGTTGGTGCCTGGCATTAATAGAACAGGTGTATATATTTTTAGACATTTTTCCCAGTCCTCCTCAGAGAGCTGAACATCTAGTTCCTTTTCCCAAACGTTTTTCAGATGAAGAGTGGAAAAATCTAACTGACTTGTGAAGAAGTCAACACATTTTGTAACCAACTTTGGAGTGTTGGGAACGCAAGTAAGCAATTTATGTAATTCACTATCGGCTGATAATATTTCAAAATTTGGCACAGTGGAACGAACATAATTTCTAATTTGTAGGTATCTAAAGAAATGTGAAGCAGGAAGGTCATATTTCTCTGTTAGTTGAGTGAATGTGGCAAAGTTATTGTCAATATATAAATCTCTCAAGGTAAGGATTCCTTTTCTAGCCCAACCTGTGAACACTGGGTCTAATAGTGAAGGTCTAAAGGCATGGTTACGACAGACAGGAGCAAGAAAAGAGGTATTTGGCAATTTAAATACCTTACCAATCTGAAGCCATATCCTAAGAGAATTATTAATCATAAAATGGGATCCTACTGTGGCTTTAAACGTCGCTGGGACAGCAAAAAGTAATGAGGAGAGTGACGAATTTGAGGCACCTTGCTCAATCATAAGCCATGAAGGGATATCAGTTAAGGGACTGTCGGGGTGCGGGTCCTGCCAGTAAGTTAAGGCTCTACAATTGGCAGCCCAGTAGTAATGTTGAAAATTTGGCAAACCCAAATCCCCCAGCGACCTAGGCTTACACACGTGTATTTTAGATATTCTATGTGCTTTGAAGCCCCAGACAAAAGTCAGCACAATAGAATCTAAAGTTTTGAAGAACTTTTGGGGTAAATAAATCAGCAAATTCTGGAAAAGATACAAGAATCTGGGTAACGTCACCATCTTAATAGCATTCACACGCCCCATCATTGATAGTGGTAAGGTCCTCCAGCACTTTATATTGTCCTTTAGGTTTTCAAGCATTGTTAAAAAATTAAGCTTATAGATATCTTTTGGGTTTCTGGGTATATTAACTCCGAGATATTTCAAACTGTTTATGGCTATATTAAAAGGTAGACTACGCATAAAAATTGGATCGATGTTGCTAGTCACAGCCAAAAATTCACTTTTTTGCCAATTTACTGAATAACCAGAAAGTTTACCAAATGTTTCCAACAGATTTAGTAAGGGTGGAATAGACTGTTCAGGGTTGCTTAGATACAGAATAATGTCATCTGGGTAGAGGGAGATATGATGGTTAATTTGGCCTAAATTCAAGGGCGAAATTAAAGGGTTATTTTTAATTGCAAGGGCGAGAGGTTCAATTGCTATTGCAAAAAGCAAAGGCGTGAGAGGACAGCCCTGTCGAGTGCCTCTGTGTAATTGGAATTGCGATGACTTGTTAAAATTAGTGAGAACTGAAGCCGAAGGATGGAGGTATAACAACTTCACCCAAGAGGCAAATGCATCACCCATATCGAATTCTCTAATCACAGCTAAAATATAATCCCACTCAATTTGGTCAAACGCCTTTTCTGCATCTAAGGCAAGAATTGCAACGCTAGCTTTAGGATCGAATCTGGTGTATAAGATATTCAGTGAACGCCTGACATTGAAAAAAGAAAAACGGCCAGGAATAAAACGTACTCTGTTACTAATGTAACCTCGGTTCTCTCTAGAGAGGGAACGAGTACTGCGTAATATCTTACGCTATGGGGAAAACCTCTTTTCCACGAGATATTGAAGCCAAAAATTATCCTTAATTTTGATTTAATGTAAAACGCTGTGCAGCAGCATGCAGACATAGGCAAGACGGCTCGCGCGCCTATTGGCTGCCCTGCGGCAACAGCAGCAGCCTATCGAGAGAGGCCAGAATAGGCGTGGCCTTGGCCTATAAATACACTCGACAGGCTGGGTTATAAAACCTTATAAATGTAGACGGCGAGGCCCAGCCTGCCGCCATACAGATATCTTGCAAGGGAATCCCGCTAGACCACGCCCACGACGAGGCCACGCCTCTCGTGGAGTGCGCTCTGACACCCAAAGGACACTGCAGGCCCTTAGAAGTGTAAGCTAGCGCTATGGCATCAACTATCCATCTGGATAGGCTCTGTTTTGATGCGGCTAGTCCCTTGGAGCGCCCGCCAAACAAAACAAAGAGCTGCTCGGTCTGTCTGAAGACAGACGAGTGTGACACATAAGCTCTCAGCGCCCTGACGGGGCAGAGGAGATTAGCATCCTCCTCCTCATTATTCACCAGGAGGGCGCACAGGGAAATAACCTGGGCCCTGAACGGTGTGTTGAGGGATTTGGGCACGTACCCGTGCCTTGGTTTGAGTATGACTTTAGAGTCATTAGGCCCAAACTCCATACATGACGCGCTTACTGAAAGCGCTTGTAAGTCCCCTACGCGCTTCACTGAAGCAAGAGCCACAAGAAATACCGTTTTTAAAGACAGGTGTTTCATGTCTGACAAATGGATTGGCTCGAATGGGGCACCTTTCATGGCTTCCAGAACCGTAGAAAGGTCCCACACAGGGACTGAGGGGGGTCTGGGAGGATTCAGCCTCCGAGCTCCCCTGAGGAATCGTACGACCAGGTCGTTTTTCCCCAGTGACTGGCCAGACGTTGGTTTTGCAAACGCTGCTATGGCCGCCACGTATACTTTGAGCGTGGATGGGATTCTACCCTTATCCAGCAGCTCCTGAAGGAAGGAGAGCACTTACGTAACCCCGCAGTCTACGGGTGAAAAGCCCTGAGCTTGACACCAGGTAGAGAACACCGACCATTTCGAGGCGTAGAGCCGTCTAGTAGACGGGGCTCTAGCCTGCGTGATCGTGTTTTGCACTCCCTCCGGGAGGTTAGCGGGTACCCGTTGATGGCCCATGCGTATAGGGACCATAAATCCCGGCGAGGATGCCAAATCGAGCCCTTTGCCTGAGAGAGGAGGTCTCTCCTCACCGGTATTGGCCATGGGGCAGTGCTGGTCAGCTGCATCAGGACTGGGAACCAAATCTGGTTTGTCCAGAGCGGAGCCACGAGCAGCACTGGGCATCCGTTTTCCCTGATTCGTTCCAGCACTTGAGGCAGGAGCGAGACGGGGGGAAAAGCATAGAGGGGGCAGCGGGGCCATACGTGGTCCAGCGCATCCCTGCTCTTGGAGAAAAAGTCCGGACAGTGAGCGTTTTCCTGGGACGCGAACAGGTCCACCTGCACGCTGCCGAATGTGTCCCACAGCAGTTGGACCGTCTGCGGGTGCAGCGACCATTCCCCTGCTGGGACATTGTCTCTGGACAGTCTGTCTGGTCCCAGATTCAGGTGACCAGACACATGCGCTGCTTTCAGTGAAAGCAGGTTGTGCTGAGCCCAGACCAGGAAGTGTTCCGTCAGCCTGTAAAGGTTTCGGGTTGTCGACTGCCAGCATTTCCAAACAGTTTATGTGTAGAAGCTTTTCCCGTGCCGACCACTGGCCAAAGAACGGTCTGCCCTCGAGCAGCGCTCCCCATCCCGAGGTGGAGGCGTCCGTAGACACCACCGTCACACTTGAGGGAGTCCCCAGACTCACGCCTGACTGATACCAGTCGGCTATTTTCCACGGTTCCAGAGCCGAAACGCATTTCATGTCGACCCTGAGGCGAAACAGACCAGGGGTCCACGCCCGGGGTGGAACTCGCGCTTTCAGCCATAACTGCAGTGGGCGCATGCGAAGCAGGCCCAGCTGAGGTACCGAAGATGCTGATGCCATGAGACCCAGCATTTTCTGAAACCTTTTGAGCGGGACTATAGAGCCGTGGCGGAAGGATTTCACGGCGGGCTGAATGTCCAGTCTGCGCTCCGGCGACAGACATGCTGTCATAGACAGCGAGTCCAGCACTGTTCCCAGAAAAGAAACTCTTCGCCCAATTGACTGTAAGACCCAGTCTCTCGAGATGCTCGAGTAATGTGGTCCTGTGTTCTATGAGCTCTGAGTGTGATCGAGCTAGAATCAGCCAATCGTCCAAGTAGTTCAAAACTCGCATGCCCTGAAGTCTCAGGGGTGCGAGAGCCGCGTCCATGCACTTCGTAAATGTACGGGGTGCTAGGGACAGGCCGAACGGTAGGACTGTGTATTGATATGCCTGGCCCTCGAAGGCGAATCTCAAGAATCGCCTGTGACGTGACGCAATCTGTATTTGGAAATAGGCGTCTTTCAGATCTATTGACATGAACCAGTCTCCCTGGCGAACTTGCGCGAGAATTTTTCTGGTTGTCAGCATTTTGAACTGGCGCTTCAAAAGCGCTTGAGACCCCCGTCTTTTTTGGGTACCAGAAAATATCTGCAGTATAGCCCCCCTTCGCTCTGAGCCTGAGATAAAGGTTCTATGGCCCCTTTGCTCAGCAGTTTCGCTATTTCGGCTCGAAGTAGATGAGATACTTCTTTGTTTACCATGGTTTCGACACGCGCCGTGTAACGGCGGGGACGTTGAGCGAACTGTAGCGAATAGCCTCTCTTTATAGTGTTCAACACCCATTCTGATACCCCGGGAAGCTTTGCCCACGTATTTGCGTGAATAGCTAGAGGTAGAATGTGATCCGGGCTCTGGCCGCGGCACAGCGGCGGCTGCAGAGCTTCGGTGTGCTTAGACATAAACACTGTGTTTAAAGTGTGCGAGGCGGGGGGCGCGCCGATCACGGCGGGCAGCCTGGTCGCGCTCGGTTTCTCTATGACAGACTGTGGAGAGAGAGCGAGCGGGACAAACCCCGTGGGTTTTAGCGTTTCTGTGAGAGAATGTGGGCGCGGGACAGCGGGCACATTTACTGCACTGAAAACACCGTCGGCTTGCACTGACTGAATGTGTGTTGGTTTCGTTTTTACAGAAACCGTGGGACACGCATTGTGTAGTGTTTGTGGGCACTGTGTCGTGGGCACATTCACTACATTTGCACAATCGACATGAGTCGATTTTATTTGTGCTAGCCCTGAACTGTGGCGGGCTGTGTCTGTGTGTGGGAATGGGCACTGAGACGTGGGCATTCTTACAACACTCATAACACCTTCGGCTTTGGCCGGGACACCAGAAAATACACTCTTTATTGGATTTATCTGGGTAGCCGTGAAAACGGCTTTTGTGTGCAGGCAAGCGGGCAAATGAACCGGCTTGTTGACTGCTAAATACGCTGGAACAGTCACATTGCATGGAACTGGACGAGCGAAATGTTTCGGTGAAAATCCGGCCGCAGCGAGATTTGAACACCGTCGCTTTCCTAGGGTGGCTAGGAAGGCTTTGAGACCTCTGCCTTGATCTCGATCCTCGGCCGGGGCCCGCGCTGAGGGGGGCGGCGTCCAGCAGAGCGAGAGCGCGGTCTCTGTTCTCGGGACTGGCGGCGCTGAGAAGCGGCGGCGGTTGGTGCGGGCTGTGGCTGTGAGCTCCGGGCAGACAGCTGTTTCGAGCGACCTGCTGCGGAGCTAGAGCGCTTCGGGAGGAAGTGCTTCATAGCCTGCGATGTCTTTTGAACCTCCTGGAATCTGTCCGCGAAATCTTGACGGCAAATCCGAAGAGGCCCGCTGACGAAATGGGCGCGTCGAGAAACACAGAGCGCTCCGAGTCCGTCATCTCACACAGCGTTAACCACAAATGTCTCTCAGCCACGGTGAGAGAGGCCTTGTTCCGCCCAACGGCCTGTGCAGCAGATTTAGCGGCGCGTAGAGCCAGGTCTGTAGCGCTCCTTAAATCCGCAACGCTGATCGATCCCGCGCCTTCCTTGTCCATTTTTCGGAGAAGGTCGGCCTGGAAGATCTGCAGGATGGCCATTGTGTATAGCGCCGACACAGCTTGCCCGGCGGCGGTGTAAGCGCGACCGTGCATGGCTGACGTCACTCGGCAGCCTTTAGATGGCAACACCGTCTGTGCTCGCCGTCCAGCAGAGGGAGAGATGTGTTGCTATCGCTGCTTCCACAGGAGGAAGAGAAAGGTACCCTCTATCTTTCGCACCGTCCACAGTGGAGAATGCAGCAGAGACAGAGGTACGCATCCTGGCCGAGAAGGGGGCGTTCCAGGACCTCGCGACTTCTTCGTGAAGCTCAGGAAGAAAAGGCGCGGGTCTGGACTGTGATGGGGCGTGGTCCTTCTTGAGGAAGCATCCATCCAGTCGGTTGTGCGGGGGCTGCGTGGGCGCCTCCCAGTCGAGGCCAAGGTTTTCGACGGCTTGAGAGAGCAGACGCATCAACTCTGACTCAATGCCAGCCCTTCTTCCAGAAGGCTCGCGAACAGCGGGGGGGAGGTCCACAGAGCTCACCCAATCCTCACTGTCCAACGCCAGGATAGAACAGGCCTCGGCTATTTCGTCGATCTCAATGGCGGAAGCGGTGGCAGACGGCGGCCGCTGTCCGTCGGTGAGCGACTCGAGCGATGCCGGCGAAGCTGGCGGGCGAACCGCCGAGCTTTGGCGGGCAGGAGAAGGCTCGGGAGCGCGCTGGCACGGCGCTTTTTACGGCACGGCGTAACAGCGGGCTGAAGTGCAGGCTCTGAGAAGGATGCCCGGCGAATCCTCAGAGTCACCATAGGCAGCAGCTCACAGTGAGGGCATCCGCCGTCGACGAGAGCGAGAGCCGCATGATCCTCACCCAGGCAGGAAACGCAGATGACATGGCGGTCCCCGTCGCTGAGTGTGGCTCGGCACGAGCCGCAGGATTTTTGCATCTTTAAAAAGACGCTAGCTCTTTTAGAATTAATAGAGAGAGTGTGAGTCGCAGCGGCGAACACACACTAGCAGTGAAAAAGGATATCAACGCCGGAAAGCGTAGCAGGTATGGCGGCTGAAGGCGGCGAGGTGAAGGCCAGCGGCTTCAGACTCGAAGGCACGTCCCGCTGTAGGAGAAGGCTCGGGAGCGCGCTGGCACGGCGCTTTTTACGGCACGGCGTAACAGCGGGCTGAAGTGCAGGCTCTGAGAAGGATGCCCGGCGAATCCTCAGAGTCACCATAGGCAGCAGCTCACAGTGAGGGCATCCGCCGTCGACGAGAGCGAGAGCCGCATGATCCTCACCCAGGCAGGAAACGCAGATGACATGGCGGTCCCCGTCGCTGAGTGTGGCTCGGCACGAGCCGCAGGATTTTTGCATCTTTAAAAAGACGCTAGCTCTTTTAGAATTAATAGAGAGAGTGTGAGTCGCAGCGGCGAACACACACTAGCAGTGAAAAAGGATATCAACGCCGGAAAGCGTAGCAGGTATGGCGGCTGAAGGCGGCGAGGTGAAGGCCAGCGGCTTCAGACTCGAAGGCACGTCCCGCTGTAGGCTTGCACTCAGACGCCGCGGCTTCTCACTCCGGATCCAGCGATGCAATAGTGCTTCGCTGAAGAGATGAAAATCAGTTTGTATCAGCCTGTCGAGTGTATTTATAGGCCAAGGCCACGCCTATTCTGGCTGGACGTGACGAAATGGGCACGAAGCGCCCCCATTGGGTATCACGTCCCGCAGGGCCTCTCTCGATAGGCTGCTGCTGTTGCCGCAGGGCAGCCAATAGGCGCGCGAGCCGTCTTGCCTATGTCTGCATGCTGCTGCACAGCGTTTTACATTAAATCAAAATTATGGATAATTTTTGGCTTCAATATCTCGTGGAAAAGAGGTTTTCCCCATAGCGTAAGATATTACGCAGTACGAGAGATACTCTCGTAAGAGAACCAGATTGGTCGGGGTGGATAATTTCCCCAATGCAGCTATTTAATCTATTAGCCAGAATTTTAGTGAAAATTTTAAGGTCAGAGTTCAAAAGAGATATGGGTCGATAAGATGCTGGGTCAGTTTCTTCTTTACCTTTTTTAAGAATTAGAGAAATATTTGCTTCATACAAGGACTGGGGAAGTTTATGTATGTTAAAAGAATGATTAAGCATCCTCAACAGCAAAGGAGAGAGCACCTGTGCAAATCTTTTGTAAAATTCGATCCCTAAACCATCGGGGCCAGGCGCCTTGCCACTGGGGAAAGATTTAATTGCAGCTAGTATTTCCTCTACCGTTATGTCCGCATTTAAAGCTGCCTGCTCAGAGCAACCCAACTTTGGAAGATGTAATGAATGAAGGAAATCAGCCAAAGCTGAGGGGTCAGAACAACCCCTAGATTTGTATAATTTTTCGCAAAATTCTTTAAATGTATCATTGATTTCACTGGGAATTGTTAGAACGACACCATTTTTGTTCTTGATTTTATGAATTGCTCTAGAGGCTTGTAGCCCTCTCAGCTGACGAGAAAGCAATTTGTCTGGTTTGTCCCCAAGTTCAAACTGTTTTTGCTTCACTTTTAGCAACATATTATTAACTTGGTTCGAAAGAATCGAGTTATATTCCAATTTAAGTGATGTAATTACGTTAAGCACTTCTGAGTCTGCTGAATCTCTGTAAGTGTCCTCCAGCCGAGTAAGACGATTATCAATTTCTGAAAGGCGTTTTACCCTTTGCTTTTTTAGACTGGACTCGTATGAAATAATATGTCCTCTCAAGACAGCCTTCAGGCTTTCCCATAGTGTCGAGTCAGAAACCTTGCCCGTGTCATTAAATTTGAGAAACTCCGCTAGCAACTCTGTTAATTGTTCACAAAATTTTACATCTGAGAGCAGAGTAGGATTAAAACGCCAGTAATAGCTGGGCTTAATTTCTACGAGATCTAGAGAGATTGTCACTGCTGAGTGGTCGGAGATGATTCTATTGTGATGCTTCATTGATTTTACACAGGGAATAATTTTAGAGTCTACTAAAAAGAAATCTATCCTGGAGTATGATTTATGAACTTACGAAAAAAAAGTATACTGCATGTCTATTGGGTGTTTTAGTCTCCAGATATCAACGAGGTCAAAAGAAGTAATCAGATTGTTAAGAACAGAGGTAGAGTTGGCCAAGGGTGTTCCAGTGTGAGAAGGAAATCTATCTAGAGTAGGGTCCAACACCAAGTTAAAATCACTGCCTATTATCAGGTGCGTGTTCAGAGTGTTTGGTAAAAGATTAAAGACTCTGCGAAAAAAAGCAGGGTCATTAAAATTAGGTCCGTACACATTAAGCAGAGTGACATGAATTGAGGAAAGTAGGCCAGATACAATTAAATAGCGGCCGTTAGGGTCGCTGATAGTGGATATGTGCTTAAAAGGAGCTGACTTACGAAACAGAATAGCTACTCCTCTGGCCCTGGATGAGAAGGTAGATTGAAATACCTGGGAGATCCAATTGCATTTCAGCCGCCTTTGTTAAGAATGCCTAATATGTGTCTCTTGTAAAAATATTATGTCAGCAGGGATGGACTTTAAATAAGAAAAAACTTTAGCTCTCTTAACCTGGTTATTTAATCCCCGGACATTCCAACTAGCAAGAGTGACATTGCCACCTTTAAGTGAAGACCTCCTACTACTCATCATGAAATATAATATATATTGTAATGGCAGCTGCAAACTGAATTTGAAGGGATAATAACCACTGAACAACCATTAAAGGAGATGTACAGACACTAAACTCGAGACAACAAACAACAACAAAAAAAGACAAAACCACCCACCCTCCCCCTTCCATCAGCTTCCCCAAATGAAGCCGGGAAAAAAAACTCATATGAACAGCGGAGCTTCAGGGCAGCATAAGGAGTAAGAGGAAAACCTGCCTACCAAAATAACTTCAAAAAGAGAAACCGGGGGACTCCCAAGCAGCCTCCATGCAAAGTTATCAACAAAAGAAAGGCTCTATAAACATGAACTAGTATGTAGCACACAACCCTTGTAACACAAAAATATAGCTTTTTTTCCCTTTAAACATGGTTTAAACTATATAAATGATATAAAAGAAAGAATGAACATGTACTTGCAGATAAGGCACTAATAACGTGTACAATCTGACCAAATAACATGATCTCAAGCAGTCTGTACAATGTCTCTTTCTCCTTTTTTTTTGCTTGAAACTACTCGTATTAAAGGACGCCAGTAAACAGCAGAAATTATTATTTAAGTCATTCAGCCATGGAAACAGCATTTAAAAACAATCCTACGCAGCAGATCAAGTAGGGTCTTCAACAGTGATGGTGTTAACGAATAATTTCAGCATCCGAAACCGAGCCAAAGATTTTCTTGTTAGTGCCCTGGGTGACCAGAAGACGTGAGGGGAACAGCATACCGAATCGAATACCAGCCTCCTTCAATTTCCTTTTCACTCCGTCAAACACCCTTCGCTGTGAGAGTACCTCAGCCGTGAAATCTGGGAAGACGGAGATGTGAGCGCCGTCATATTTAAGAGGCGAGTGTTGTAGGATCATGCGAGTGTTGCAAGCCGCAGGATCATCTCCTTGACCGGGTAATGATGTATCCTCGCGATCAGAATTCTGGGACGCCCTCCTTTCGGCGGTAAAGGCCCGGTGCGATGTGCACGGTCAACTTTAATCCCTGCAGGAAAGTTTTCGGCTCCCAGGAGGTTCGGGATAAGTTTTTCCACAAACTCAGTGGGGCGACCAGACTCCACGTTCTCAGGTAGGCCGACAATCTTAATATTCTGTCGTCGGGAACGGCCCTCGAGATCATCCAGTTTAGCACGTAGGACCTTATTAGCTGATAGTATTTCCTGACAGGAGGCCTCCAGGTCAGAAATGCGGCTTTCGTGCTCAGCTTTAACGCTCTCAAGATCTGCGATACGCGAGGTGGTTTCAGACAGCGCTGAGTTGCTTCCAGCGAATTAAATTTGTCGTTCATACCGTTATTTATGGTTTGAATGGCTGACAGGATAGCAGTTGAGTCCGTGGCCGTGTCGTGATCGCGATCAGTCTCGTGCTCAATAGGATTCTCGGCCAGTTTTTCGACTGCGCTGGATGGTGAATCCCCTTTCTTTGGCTTAGTCTTCTTCATCTCACTGTTGGATATTGTTGAGCAAACTTTCGCGATGAAAATAGTCAAATATTACTATGGAGGCTTGTTGAGGGAGCTCCCTAAATTTACGTCCACTCCATGTGGTGCTCTCTAGCGCCCCAAGAAATCAATTTCTAAGGACTACAGCAAACGGCTGGTAGGTACTACAGGACATTCCTCCAGGGTTGCTGACATCACTAACCCCGATATTTACATAAACCCCTCCTCCGAGAATACTAAATAAGGGGGGCGAGGCCATTTTCTATTGCATTGGAAAAGAGTTGCTGTGGTATAGTAGGCTGTTGTTGCCGCCGCAATGTCGTCGAAACCAGGGTTTCCATTGTCTTGTAATTACCGGACATTGGCCGGGAAAAAAATTAAATGTCCACAAAATTAAATCTCTCCGGTCAAATTGTCCGATTAAAATTGCCTAATAATCCCGCCCCCCTAACACAATCTGAATTTGAGAATAAGCCTAAAATGTAAAGCAAAAATACACCGACTTTGGCTATGTTATAAATATAAAGGAACAGGCTCTACCATTTGAAAGTTATGAAACAACATCGCATGCTGCATTTCAAATAAAGCACACGCCTAAAACGGCTGTAATATAGACCTAAACAACGAACGATTGAGACCTTTCAAATATGGCCAGGCCCAGACAGACTAGCCTTAAAAGCTTTTTTCAGAGGCCAGACGATGGTGAATCAGGAACATCTCATTATAGCCTATAGATCAGTGGTTCTAATCCGCGCACTCATACAGTTTTTTTTTTCTCTCATCAAAACTGAATAGCCTATGTTCATCAGTGGTTACAGTCTATATCAAGCAGGGTTTGTGTGCATTTTATTTTGTGATTTCACCGGAACGAAGTATCCGCAACGGCGATAGATTGAAACGCGCGTCCAAGTGAAGATTGCGTTACTCGCGCAGCGCGTCATCCATGCAACTGATAACAGCGGACACGAGCCCTCAGCTTGATTTCAAAAACAACAGATTTTAGCGCTAGATCTCTTATTTAATAGCGAACTAAATTAATGATCTGCTAGTTAACTGGAGATGTTTTATTTATTTGTATTAGGTAGGGCCTACATCCGTGCCTCAATGTTTCAAAAAGTGAATGTGTGTGAAACCATAGTAAAAAACAATTGGCATTGATTGACGCCAATCGGACGTTCATGTTTTTTCCGTCTATTTAAAAGTTAAGCTAATAATAACATGTTGCATTCTACTGTATATGGCCTGATTATGTCATTTTTTAAGTTACATAGACTGCCTCAAGTTTTCTTCAACTTGACTAATTAACAGGCGATATTTGACCGGCATATCATCAAAATGTCCATAAAACGAAACCTTCTGCCGGTCATTTTGACCGGCACCATTTTTTTTCTCGCGGAAACTCTGGTCGAAACGCTGTTATTTTCATCCGGATTGCAGGTCCACTTTGTTCAGCCTTCCTATTATGGGATGAATATAGTATCAAAATGATTAACACGTGCAAGCACACTTATCAATGAACTTGATACATGTTGCAGAAATGTTTCATAAAAAAAGTCATAAAAAAATAAGCCTATAATATGAACGCAACTGCGAAATTTCATGTTAAGTTTTTTTCTTTTTAACAGGCTCAGGAAGGAAATGTAAAACTCAGTAGCCGATACACCTTATTGAACATGCAATGCGCTATTGCACGTGAAGCGTTTGATAATGGTTTTCTATGTGTGCTGTTCATAATCTGATTGCCTCTATAAAGTATGCTTTATTAATAAGGTAGTAGGCAGGGGCGTCACTAGGATTTTCATTTTAGGGGGGCTAAGCCCCCAATGAGGGTATGATTTTTTTTTTATTATAAAAAAAGGTAACACTTTAGTTAAGGATCTAATGCTCACTATTAACCAGTTTCATTACCATGCAAAGGCAGGGTTTTATAATCACTGTGGTCCCAAATGTGAGGTAGGGGTTCTGGGTTTCCCTGAGAAAATCTTGATATTTTGATTTCTCTGATCTACATTTTTTAAGATGTTTTGAAGGCCAAAAAATTTGGATAACAGCTTTAAAACCATGTCAGTGGGCAGCTGATTATTTTTCTCTCCTCATCAGCATCACACTCTTTTTCTCTTTGTTTTTATCTTGCCTATCTTCCCCTCCTAAAGCTGAGCTTTGACTGATATAGGCTTTTCATTTTTGTCTGTCAGTGAAGAAAGTAAACAGAGTCAACTGATAGGTTGATTTTGCCTATGAATCATTTTCTCAGACGCGTTTATTTACTGAAAGCTACTGAAGCTAGGTAATTAAGTTTATTAAATGCATTCACAATATGTAGGCTACACATTCATTATTGATCTTATGCCTATTACAGGGCCATAGACAGGGCTTTATAATCAAAGAGGTCCTAAATTTGAGGTAGGGGGTTCAAATGTTTTATTTCTCTGATGTGCATTTCAAGACGTTTTTAAGACCCAAAAAAAGGATAAGAAATAGCTTTAAAACCATGTCAGTTGGCAGTAGATTATTTGTCAATACCTGCTCTCTCCTCATCTCTCCATCACTCTTTCTTTTTTTCTCAGTTTCTTCGTCCCTTTCTCTTCCCTTCCTAAACCTGAGCTTTTTTAATTTACTAAAGGCTACAATTTGTATTATATTCTCAATATGTACACATTCATTATTAATCTTGTGCCTAACATGATGAAAACGGCTTTGTTAATGTTTCTTGTCCCCTCACAATGACAGTAAACTAATTATTACATTACATAAGTCACGTTACATAGGCATATTTTCAGTTCAAAATGGCGAAATTAGACAAACCTATATTAGTTTGCCTGATTATTTTTTGTCATTCGTTTAACATTTATGACCTAAAACAAATGTCAAATATGAAATGTTAAGTTTAGCTACTTACATCTTATCTCACACTTGACCGTACGCGTCGAGTCGCACTGTTAAAATTCGCGCTCAGCAGCGCCTGTGAACATAAAGCCCGCCTACTTTGATTTGATTGGTCATCTCAAATATTCTGACATTGACGAGCAGTGACAGACCAATGAGGCTCAGATGAACACACACACACACACACACACACACACACACACTGTCCTCTGTTTCTGACGTACTCTCTGCTCGGCGCCGCTGCGGATTGAAGATGAAGAACACGCTGAATCTGATTATAACAAGACTGAAGCGAACACGAATTTGTGTAGCCTACATTAATCACACATTTTTAGGGGGGCTAGGCAGAAGCCCCCCTAAAAAGGGCCTAACGACGCCTCTGGTAGTAGGCCTATATTGTGTTCTAAATTTGGTGCTTCAATTTAATATCACTCACATTATGCGTTTTAAATGGGGATCACGCTTGATTCCAAGTAGAGGTAACTGCAGGCTGGAGCAATGGGCGTGGCAAGAGTTAGGGGCGTGACAAGAGGTAGGGGCGTGCCGTAAGGTCTTTACAATTGGACGCGAAAGCTTCCTGATCCAAGTAGAGGTAACTGCAGGCTGGAGCAATGGGCGTGGCAAGAGTTAGGGGCGTGACAAGAGGTAGGGGCGTGCCGTAAGGTCTTTACAATTGGACGCGAAAGCTTCCTGATCCGCATAAAAGCAAGCCATAAACTTAATCACTATTGACCAACAAATAATTATACAAGACCAAATACATTTATTTCACTGTAAAAATATCAATAATGATATTGAGAATACATTCAAAAGTACGTTACCTTCGAAACCTTCTGTATGGCGCGGTTACATGACGTCATCACCACCGCGACTTTTTTAGGATCAGTCATTAAAAAACAAATTGAACAAAATTGCACTTTTTGTAACACATCGCTTGAAGATATTGAACCTTTATTTTTGTATTGCCCTTTTTCTTTTTGGACTGACTTTAAAATAGATATGACAAACAAATTTGTCTTAATTTAGAACCTCATGACATTTTACTTTGTTTCCAAAACCTATATTTTTCTGAAAAACAAAATTATATAATTAAATTTTGACAGTTTTATTCATAAGAAAAAAATAACTCAAAAGAAACCCTCCTATATTACCTTTTATAACACTGATCTCACAGTAACCTATACTTTGAAACCCTTTCAAACATGAGATCACAAAACAAAACGTTTTTGAAAATATCTATAACTGCCTTGATATTATAAACTTTTATTTTTGTATTTATTTATATTATGTTCATTTTATACTTCAGTTGTTATTATTCTCTGGTTTACACATTTTGAGCTGTATTTACAATGCCTTGTATCTTGTTTTTTTATTGCATTATACTTGAAATGTCAGTACTTGAACTAAATAATAAAATAAAATCATTAAAAAAGAAATTAAATTATTCTTTTAAAGATAAAAATGTCTCCTGACACTATGAAGTCATACTAGTTTTGTACTTTCAAGTACATACAAACTAAAAGTAATGTTATTTTTATAATAATGGTACAGGAAATGTTTTTGCTGTATAAAGGCATGCATATATACGCGTTTGATCAAACACTCACCATATAATAAAAAAAAAAATCACCATATAATAAAAAAAAATAAGTAAAAACAGTTTAATAAACTTCTAAGTGGAATTTATCAATTAAGCAAAACAAACACCATTTTATCCCAAAAACATTTATTCAGTTCAGTAGTCATTTTTACAATTAATTTTTTTAATTTGTCATCAAAGGCTTGTGTTACATCTGTTACAGATAACTTGTTAAGGTTAGATAATAATGTGAACGGTTATGTTACATATCATAATTGGAAACTTATGACAAACATGTTTTGCTTTATATATTAATTTTCCTATTTTAAATTGTGTTTGATGTTTATGATTCTTATAGATTTTGAAAATTGAAGACCGTAGCAAATTGCAGGTAAAATGTCATTGCTTGCCTTGTAGCGTGAATAAAATGCAAAAAGCTATTTTGAAGAAATGTGTATGTTTCTGTTATTAGGGCATCCAAGTCTGGACGTCTAACAGCTAAGTGAATGCAACGCTGATTCCTCCACTTTGTGCAGATCCCATGTTACATATCCCTGTAAGCAATTATATATATTTTTTCAACAGTGTAATATTGTAGTTATGATTTGTTATTGTTTAGCATACATACTTTAGATTTCATTGACTGTTTCGATGTATTATTGCTATTGACATTTTATGTGGCATATGTGTTGTAAGCATTCTTTCAAAGCGGGCAAAAAGATTTCACAGAGCAAAATAAACATTGTGCACCATTTTGTATTATATTTATTTGTGATAGGTTGATGCTTCTACAAAAGACTGCATTCTATTTCCATCGTGGATCAAGTCACACTGGATGCTTTGTGTAAGTCAAGACATTTTTATCCATGTCAAATTGATTTCTATATTTTGTGTTTTTTAACAACCATTTTCAGATTTTGCGTCCAAAGCTGAAACAAGTGTTTTTTCTTGCTTCACTCTGCGCAAGTGGTCTTAGTGATGGGAGATACAGTCAAGTGTGCAGGTCTTTTACATGGCTCAATAGTTCATGTTCAGAAGTTCCAGTTGAACAGTTCTTGTTCAAATGTTCTCAGCTGCTGTATGGTGGTTCAGTTCTAAACCATTCAGCATTTTCCTTTTTTTTCATTTAGAAACCAAATAAAAAAGGTCTAAACAAGTAGCCTTTGAATTTCAGTATGGCCTGTACATTTCTCTGGGGGTGGCTTTTGACTTTTCTGAGGTGAGTCTTCAGATTTTTTGCATTAAAAATTCATTTTTTCTTTTATCTTGTAGGTATAGTTGACTGGAAGTCAGTCAATCCGGATGTGAGGGAGGAATAAAGGGTGGAGTTTAAGCTCACCAGATGTGATGCCTGTGGATTCCTCTACAAAAACACCACTGGATATTGCGGCAATGGAAAGAGGGGGGTCTTTACTGCGTTCTATTCAGATAGAGAATTTGATGGCTTCTGTTCTATGGACTGCTACTATAGTATAAATGAGTAATAGAGGAATGAGTAATAGAGGAATAGAGGAATGAGTAATAGAGGAATGAGTAATAGAGGAATGAGTAATAGAGGAATGAGTAATAGAGGAATGAGTTTTGACTTTGAACACAAGCCTTTGATGACAAATTAAAAAAATTAATTGTAAAAATGACTACTGAACTGAATAAATGTTTTTGGGATAAAATGGTGTTTGTTTTGCTTAATTGATAAATTCCACTTAGAAGTTTATTAAACTGTTTTTACTTAATTTTTTTATTATATGGTGATTTTTTTTTTTATTATATGGTGAGTGTTTGATCAAACGCGTATATATGCATGCCTTTATACAGCAAAAACATTTCCTGTACCATTATTATAAAAATAACATTACATTTAGTTTGTATGTACTTGAAAGTACAAAACTAGTATGACTTCATAGTGTCAGGAGACATTTTTATCTTTAAAAGAATAATTTAATTTCTTTTTTAATGATTTTTATTTTATTATTTAGTTCAAGTACTGACATTTCAAGTATAATGCAATAAAAAAACAAGATACAAGGCATTGTAAATACAGCTCAAAATGTGTAAACCAGAGAATAATAACAACTGAAGTATAAAATGAACATAATATAAATAAATACAAAAATAAAAGTTTATAATATCAAGGCAGTTATAGATATTTTCAAAAACGTTTTGTTTTGTGATCTCATGTTTGAAAGGGTTTCAAAGTATAGGTTACTGTGAGATCAGTGTTATAAAAGGTAATATAGGAGGGTTTCTTTTGAGTTATTTTTGTCTTATGAATAAAACTGTCAAAATTTAATTATATAATTTTGTTTTTCAGAAAAATATAGGTTTTGGAAACAAAGTAAAATGTCATGAGGTTCTAAATTAAGACAAATTTGTTTGTCATATCTATTTTAAAGTCAGTCCAAAAAGAAAAAGGGCAATACAAAAATAAAGGTTCAATATCTTCAAGCGATGTGTTACAAAAAGTGCAATTTTGTTCAATTTGTTTTTTAATGACTGATCCTAAAAAAGTCGCGGTGGTGATGACGTCATGTAACCGCGCCATACAGAAGGTTTCGAAGGTAACGTACTTTTGAATGTATTCTCAATATCATTATTGATATTTTTACAGTGAAATAAATGTATTTGGTCTTGTATAATTATTTGTTGGTCAATAGTGATTAAGTTTATGGCTTGCTTTTATGCGGATCAGGAAGCTTTCGCGTCCAATTGTAAAGACCTTACGGCACGCCCCTACCTCTTGTCACGCCCCTAACTCTTGCCACGCCCATTGCTCCAGCCTGCAGTTACCTCTACTTGCAAATTCTGGCCTACATTAATACAAAATTGAGGTTTTGTATTAACAACTATGTCTCTATTTGTACAAAATGCTGCACATTCATGTGATTCTGGATTTTGCACACACAAGTTGTATTGTATTAGTTTAAATGTAGAGACGCACATTTGTGAATTTGTCAAATAAATGTGTAGTTGTGCACACATTAATAATTAGCTCCAGGCCTATTCATTTGTAGTTGTTTGTGTGTGGGTTGTGAAATGCTTAAAAACAGCGAAAAGAAAGTCTCAAAATCCAAATGAATCAAATGAGATCGACTCAGAAAAGAACTCAATGAATGCACGCGCGTCACCTGATCCACACATGCACATCTTCTTTGTTGCATGCACAAATGAGGGTATGCATGTGACGTCAGCGTTGGCCATAGTGACTGCGGTTACGCCCACAAGTGGCAAAAACACTGAGCGGCAGCATTGGTTTTCAGTTTGAATGCTGCAGAAAAACACACAAAACGCGTCTAAAACAGGAAAGAGCTTTGAGATGACTGTACAACTAGATTTGACAAGAAATATGAGGTATATTTTTACAGACTACCTAAAGCTACAGAACAGCAAATAGATCGCTGCAATTCATAGAAACAACTGGACTCCAGGCAGCAAAAGGTGGATTTGCAGTTATCATTTTTGTGTCAATATGCTGAATTTAGTGGTAAAATCATTCTCTATATATTGTATTGTTATATATTGCAGTGACAACTCATCAATCAAATATTTACCACTGTATATTCTGTATAATTTGACATTTTTAAATAAACACTGACAAAAAACTATACAAGTTTTAAGTCTAGACGATATGATGATATATATAACATTGATATAAGTGATCACCTGGATTTAGACCTGCCTATTCGGTTGTTAAGTCTGACGTCACCCGTGACGTTTAGCCTCTTCCGGGCCCAAGCGCTCCGCTCGTCCACTCCAGATCCTAGACTACATAAACCCTTTTCTTAAAGGGCTTTTTTCGCTTCAGTGCCAGTGGGTGTTACTAGGGATTAAGGGATAGCACCCACTGGCACCAAAGTTTCTTCATTCGTTTAAGATTTGTAACTTACCTTATCAACTGCAGCCATTTTCTCTTTTCTTTCTCGTCACAGGGAAAGCGGTAGAATGACAGTTGAATGTCTTTTGTTTTTTTTAACTCCGATCTATTTAAACAACACGGGAACACGTTAAAACTCGAGCGAAAGCGGTAGGTAGGTAGAGAGGACCCGGCCTTTGGACCCGGAAACAGTATTATCAGAGAGTGGTTACGTCACGACTTAACAACCGGATATTGTATTTATATAAAGCGTTCACAGGCAAATTTGCTGTAGGCCTATGTATTTCCCCGGTGTCAAAATCAGGCACATATAAATGTCAGGAAACACGATTCCTGGCTGCATGTCAATATCCATGGATCTTTAGTAAGTTGTAAGGAACACTATATTGAGTCCAATCTTTAGTTTAAACTGATAATCGTTTGTTTTACTTGCGTTTTCGCAGTTTCCTCTATTAAATCCAGTCAGGCAGCTGCTCTTCTGCCACTCAGTCAGTCCGGCTGAGGGGGAGTGTTCCGGCGGGAAAGTGACGTTAATGCATTCCCTCTATACAAAAGAAAACATTTGTATTCACAAAAATGTCTCTATTTGTACAAATTGCTACACATTCATTCAATTTTGAATTTTGCACACGCAAGTTGAAAGGCATGGATAAAACATTTCTGCAACATGTATCAAGTTCATTGATAAGTGTGCTTGCACGTGTTAATCATTTTTATACTATATTCATCCCATATCCTATAGGCTCAGGGGAGTTAGGGATCAATGGTTAATAATTACCCAAATCTCGCTCTCTGTGCTGCACATGTTACGGAGGAAAGCTTCCACAATCTTCGCGAGCTCAATGCAGGATTCGCACAACGGCTTGTCCTGAAAGATGGAGCAGTTCCAACTTTAAGAACAGAAGCTGTTGATTACGGGCCACAACCTGTAAGTATGATTTATTTTTCGTTGATGTGTTTTCCTGTAATAGTTCGTATTGTTAATTGTACGTTACGTTGTAGCAAGGAAGTAAACATGACAACGCTGTTTGGCTCTACAAACCAGTTTGTTAAATGCTCATTCATACTTAACGTTATCCGACCTACGTTACAAACTTTTTTTTAATCTCAACAGCGAACTTGGAATTAGTGTAAATTATTATTTGATTAGAGCTTTCTACAGGGGTGGGACAAAGTAATTGTTATGCAAGTCACAAGTAAGTCTCAAGTCTTTGCCCTCGAGTCCTGAGTCAAGTCGAGTCAAAGATGAGGCAAGTCCCGAGTCGAGTCAAAAGTCAAAGCCAACAAGTCTCAAGTCGAGTCCAAAGTCCTACCATTTTAGTTTCGAGTCATTTCAAGTCCTCTTACCACAGAAATAAAATTTATACAAATCATGTATGTCTGTAAGATTTGTATTTTTTTTATTTAAACCTCTTTTTATACAATGACATTAATCAAATACAGTAAAAAACAGAAAATTTAATTTTCACAGAAATGCATTTCAACAGCATATTGCACTAGAACAATGCACAGCAGCTTCAGTCCTGTATTGTATTGACCTCATATTGCAAAACAGTTTAACTTTCAAATAGACACGGGTCCTTTTAGCCTAAACTTTTTTAAACATGTCATCAATAAAATCCTCACTCCTCAATTATCACTTCTGAAAAACTGGACCAACTTGATAATATAATTGAAATGCCTCCATAGAGACTGGTGTGTATCAGAGAGAGAGAGAGAGAGCTGTGTGGACAGGTGATGAGCAGAGAGTGAGTGTGTGTGCGCATGCGTGCATGTATATGCATTACGACTACCTCGTAAGTTTTATAGCCAAACGAAACTATCTTCGGTATCATTTTGCCAACTGGTGCGTTGTTGCTTATTGCGCTTCATTGGTTGTCTTGCAATGTGCCTGCTTTGGCTGCGTTTACACTTGGCATTAACATGCGACCACCGTGATCCGATCAAGCAGATCAGATCATTAGCCAATCAGGACATTGTGCGTTTACATTTGTTCACATTAAGTAGCCTTTGTATCTTGATAACCGGATTTCTGTTTCCTGCATAATATTTAAATTAGGTCTGTGGCACGACACCAGAGAAGATGATAGTAATTAAACAATGTTCCAATTGCTTTCACTCACTCACTTTACTTTCCTGTGCAATCTCCAGTCTTAGATCAAATTAAGTTTTTTGAACGAAGGAATACTTCCAGAGTTGATCATATAAATTTAACTGGGTTGATCATGTTAAACAAGTCACATCATCAATCATCTGGGTTAGGTTATAACGTGCAATGACTATATTGACAGAAATGGGAGACTGATAAACATGCTGAAACAATAAAAACATTCAACATTTAAAACAGTAAAAAAATCCGATTCCGATTATTCCTCTCGCAAAGCAGGTGCAGCTCTTCATTAAGATCTCGACTGACTGTGATTGTATATGGTGATCGCCTCGTTCAGATAATGTAGCACAGTTAAAATGAAAAATGACACGCATAGTATCACTTAAGTCTAAATAAACTGTTTTAAAGATTAACGTTTATTGTAAGGTTCAAATAAGTTTAATTTCTTGTCTAAACTGCGTCTGGCCATTATTTTCTGACAGTCACGCGGGGAGACTGGGCGGGGATTTAAATTACGTTCACCTGTGAACAGGGGCGTAGCACAAGATCCCGGGCCCTATGTATAGTCAGTCCTGATGGGCCCCTATGTTCCAATGTATGGGGGGGGGGGGGTTGGATTGCGCACGCGCTATGTATGTTATGCGCACAGATGTTCTGTCTCGCATTCGCCTTCTAGATTCCGGGAGATTTTAACTAATTTGCGGGCATCAGGGAGACGCTATCAAACTTCCGGGAGAATTGGGATGTCTGTATTCCAGACTTTTCAAGGGCCCTTCATCCCCTTGGGGCCCTGGTAATCAGTACTGGTTTTACCCCCAGTCCGACGCCCCTGCCTGTGAATGCAGACAAGATGGCTGGATTGCGTTTACATTACACTGAGATCCGATCACAATGCGTCCTCGACTACCTCCGAACCTGGACACGCTGATAACATTCTGATCAGAAGTGCGTTTAGATTTGTCTTTTCAATGTGTATGTGGACAACATCCGGATACAGGTCGCATGTTAATGCCAAGTGTAAACACAGCCTGTGATGCTGTCGAATCAAAACAACGTGGGACTACAGTGATTGGATGTCGTGCAGGCAGCGCGCGTGCTCTCTGCATGCATACAGGTGGTGCACATTTTTTTCACAGATGCAGATAAACTGAGATGCAGACGGTCCTGTGAACATTTTTTTCCCCAGTTTTCATGGTAAGTAGCAAGTCTTCTCGAGTCAAAAGGCGCAAGTCCAAGTGAAGTCATGAGTCATTGATGTTAAAGTCCAAGTCGAGTTGCAAGTCTTTGTACATTTTGTCGAGTCTGAAGTCATCAAATATATGACTCGATTCTGACTCGAGTCTAAGTCACATGACTCGAGTCCACACCTCTGGCTTTCTATATGCTTGTTTATCTACACAGGCATGCTAAACCTGGTTCTGTGTTTGATTTGGCTACTGTAACGTTAGTAAAGCAAATGTTTAATGTTCGTTTTGGGTTAATAGTTCTGGCGACAGATATTTGGCTACAATCGTTCTAAAAATACAAAAGTAATGGTGCCATACAGTCAGTAACGATCACTATAGATGCGCAGTCTTTACTAAAAAAAAAATCCCTTTGAGGACTGTAGTATAATTTGTTAGAACGATTATATGAAATTCTTTTTTATGAATATGAAGCTTATTTTTTGTAATACTATAATAATTAGTACAATTAAATAACAGCGTATCTAAAAAGTAATGAGAGAACAAAAAACTAACCTTTCTGAAACATTTTTTAACAGCCGTTCTTGAACAGGTTCTGCTGGATCATCTTCACTAACATTCTCCGGGTCCGATTGGTTTTATTGACGCCATCACACCAAAGCACAAACTATGTAAAGGTAAGGGGCGTGACGTTTCCGGAAAACGTGCACTAGGCGGTTAGCGAATCACAACACACTAGGCCAGCTAGCCCATTCTGTAGTTTTGAGTGACTGGCTTCATATAACCCGGAAACCATCAGACCGTTTTTACAAGGAGGGGCAGAGCAGTGTAGAATAAAGGTAAAATATATGAAAAATAATGCAATTTTTTAAAAACGAAGCATGAACACATGTTACAGTGCACCCCACAAACACAAGTAAGCCTTTGAAAAAATGTTTTACCACCCCTTTAACTATTGATTTGGTAACCAAAATGTTTTAGGTTTAATCCTCATAAACTTGATTTAAAAACAATAAATAATAATTAATTTACTTAATTTGGGGTTCATTGTTAATGTTTTATTTTTCATCTCTGGTAACTGATTGGGTTTCCTATGTCCTGACAGTTTTGGGTAACAACAGCTTTCAGTTAATAATAAAGAGTAGGCTATTACATTATAGAGGAAACTGGGGCAAGTTGTCACACCATTTTACTTCAGTGAATATTTCTCTGGGTAGATTTATTTTCAGGGTTAATTTCAGTATATGCCTTAAAGTATTAAATCTTTTAAAAAAATTCCATCATTGTTGCATGTCACATGGGGAAATATGGGAAAGTTGGGGAACTGCTTAGGATCATGTCCAATTGTGTAACTGGACTTCTGACTCACACCTTATAGTTGCTAACATATAACCCATGTAGAAATTTCATTTTGTGCAAAATTTCCTCAGCAGAGCAATAGCACAGCTGTACATAAAATATTACAATCCATAACATAATGGGAGACATATCAGAGTTCAAAAGAGGACAAATTGTTGGTGCGTGTGTCTCGCTGGCTCATCTGTGACCAGGACAGCAAGTCTATATCGAGAGCTGTGGTATCCAGGGTAATGTCAGCATGCCACCACATAGGACGAACCACATCCAACAGGAGTAACTGTCGACGCAAGAGGAAGCTGTCTGAAAGGGATGTTCGGATACCAACCTGGATTGTCTCCAAAAACATAAAACCACAGCTCCCAACTCACTGCTGAATTAAATGTGCACCTCGAATCTCCTGTTTCCACCTAAACTGTTCGTCAGGAGCTCCACAGAGTCAATATTGGTCGGGCTGCTGTCACTCGTGGCAATGCCCAATGTGGTGCCAACAGTGTAAATTGGCTGTGGACAATGTGAACCATGTTTTGTTCTCTGATGAATCCACCTTCACTGTCTTTCACATCTGTGGGAGTTATGGTGTGGAGAAGCAAAGAGGCTTAACACCCGGACTGTTGCTCAGGGTGAAGGACTTATATCTGTCATCCCCAAGACTAATTGATGTTGTATTGGCTGTTGGTCTTAAACCACTTTATATATATATATATACACAGTGCTGGTCAAAATTATTCCCCCCCCCTGGTAAATATGATCAAAGTTGGCTGTAAAAATAAATCTGCATTGTTAATCCTTTTGATATGTTATTTTAAAAATTAGCAAAAATCTAACCTCTCATTGAAGTCAAAGAATTGAAAGTGGGGGGAAAATCACATAATGAAATAAATGCTTTTCTCCAAAACACGTTGGGAACAATTATTTACCCCCCTTTTATTAAATACTTTTTGCAACCTCCTTTTTTCAAGATAACAGCTCTGAGTCTTCTCCTATAATGTCTGATGAGTTTGGAGAACAACTGATGAGATCAGAGACCAGTCCTGGACATTTTCAGATGTGTTTTGGAGAAAAGCATTTATTTCATAATGTGATTTACCCCCCACTTTCAATTATTTTACTTCACTGAAAGGTTAGATTTTTGTGGGGTTTTTTTTAATGAAATATCAAAAGGATAAACAATACAGATTTATTTTTACAGCCAACTTTGATCATATTTACCAGGGGTGTCAAATTGCTTATATATATATATATATATATATATATATATATATATATATATATATATATATATATATATATATATATATATATATATATATATATATATATATATTGACTCGGTACATGTATATGAGGACGTATATAGATGTTCTGGAAATTATTTAGTCATTTCCTTTGTTATTTGAGAATAAAGTCATTGAAATTTAAATTGGTGTATGCAATTGATATACTGTTATATTTTTTCTATTTAAATTGAACGTGTGACAAAGACCAACTCAAACGGCACGAAACATGCTCACAATCACACACTGACACCACAGACAGACCTTTTTGCAAGACAGAAATTTTTGTTCATGTACTCGTGACGTCTCTGAGTGACTCATTTGCCTGATTGCAATTATGCATGTTCTTTTCAAAATGAAACTGTTTAATACGTATAACAGGAATTCATAGAATTCAAAAAAGAAGAAGAAAGACAGAAAGAAAGAAGAAATCTTTCTGTCATGTCTTACAAAAGATGATTACCACATAAACATTACTGTAACTAGGCACTGATGAAATTACGTGAGGTAACTCACACTTTCAGTTTATGTCAGAAACCCACAAATCAATATAAGATATATTTTATAAGACATATAAGCTTTATGTGAGGAAATATTAAATATCACAGACAAAGTTAAAAATAAAAAAGTAGTATTAAATTAGGTATTAAATAGGCCTATATTTATTATTTAAAACGGTTTTGTTTAATGAATATTGATAAACATTTATCATTGTTCATGATAAAAATGACTTTGTATTGAATATTAGTACAAACACAAAACAGCATGAAAAATGACACATGATGTGTTTAGAATTTCAAAGCTTTTTTGATTATTTTTTAAAGAGGCATGAACTACTGAACCGTTGTTGCAAATACCACATTAATTCTTAGGACCATGCAAAAAAAAGATAGATAGCTTTTAGATAAATGAAAAAGTAAATGTACAAATAAATATTATTTAAAGGCATTTTTAGTTTTGCTAAACAACACAAAACAATGGCAGAAAGTCGGACAGACGGACATATAGACAGATAGACAGATAGATAGATAGATAGATAGATAGATAGATAGATAGATAGATAGATAGATAGATAGATAGATAGATAGATAAACAGACAGACAGGAAGTCAACAGGGTGGATAAGGAAGTTCACAAGATTCGATATGAGCATTTTTATATAAAGAAAATGTACAGTCAGATCTCTGCCCTCCACACCCCTCCCAAAATGATGATGTTATTGCCATAATCTATTGTCGCAATTCAGCATTAGCTAATGAACTGCCACTATAAAAGAACTGTAGAAATAACAGTTGGGATTACAGATCAGAGCTGAAAACAAGTGCACTACAAGATCCAAGAAAGATGAAGACCACGACCCTCCTGTGTCTCTGTTTCTTAGGTTTCAGGTGAGTCCTTCCATTTTCATGATACCGGGGTATAAATGAATGTATTATGTTGTAATGAAAAGTCTTCAGTGATGACTTGTGCATATCTGAGACACAGTTTGCTTTTAGTTACAGTTTGGCAGCCAGCTCTGTGGAAGATGTGTACGAATATCTGTGGGAGAAGAATAAAGACATCGCCAATAAGACACTCGGGACTGACTTCCTGATACAGATGCAGAACGGCAGCCTTCAGGCGGAGCGATACGTCAACTTCACCATACAGGACATCGGCTATCTACTGAAAGTGACCAGAATGCTAAAGAGAATGAGTGGAAAAGAAACTCAGCCCACTGATCTCAGGGACTTCATGAAAGGCAGATATTCAAGCTACAAAAGCTTTGCAGACTTCATGCTCAAACAATATTTTTTCAAGGTAAGAACAGAAATACAAAGACTTCAAACTTTCAAGCTTGTTCTGAATCCCATGAAGATGCTTTCTATTCTTATTTCTCCAGGGTGAGCCTCCCATCCAGCAGACTCCAGCTATGAGGAAGTATCTGTCGTTCTACAGTAACCTGCTGGAAAAAGAAGATCCGCTGTACTTTGCTGTGGGTCTCCTGCCCTGCTCTAGACTCTGGGTGTGGTTAGCTAATAATCTCAGCACACCTCCAACCAATGCCTACTACACTTGGAAGGTGGAGAATATGAACGGCCATCCTGAGAAACACTACAGAGATCTGCTGAACAAGTATCTGAACACACCTGAAAAAAAGGCCAAGGCTAATGCTATATTCCGTGCACAGATGCAGAATGAGCATGATTTCTTTTTCTCGTCTTGAGTGGTTGTTAGTAGTTAAATGCAAACGCTGTCTGAGCAATTCAACTTTTCATGAAAAAAGTATTTGTAATTATTTTCCTAATATTGATTGATTGATATATTTGATGGCTTTTTTAAGATTATGTCTGTAATAATTTAAAAAAATAATAATATTATACCAAGTTAAATTTAAGCTTTTAATTTAAAAACTGTATGTACGCAACCACATTTTTTGGGGGGTTTACAAACAATAATAAAAACAATACAATTAATTTACATTTTGTCTGAATATTTAATGTCTGTTATATTACCCATCTGTACATTAACTTTTAATAATCATGAAGAGCTATTGAATTATCGTCTTGAATTATGTCTGACAGCTCACACTACTTTTGTTAAATCTACATTCTGAAAAATATATTCCACACTTTATGGTGTTATAATAAATATAATATAATATTATAGTGTGATTTTGTAAGCATAGTGTGTAGTTGTGCTTGGAGTCAATTGTTTTATTTGTGATAACGCAATGAAACATGCCAATTGTGCCAACATAATATTTTTTGCAAACCAAGTTTAGAGTTTTGTTCTTCCCTGATTTAAAAATAAAAATTCCTCATATTTTGTTGGTTTAATTCAACTTAATTAAGCTTATAAATCATACTAAGTGATATATTTTGATAATGTTAAAAGTTTTATGTGATTGGTAGGTTTAGGGTTAAGAATACAGTTTGTAGTATAAAAGTCATTATGTCTATAGAAAGTTCCCATAATATGTGAAAACCCAACATGTGTGTTTGTGTGAGTAAAATAATATATAATTCAGCTCTTATCTGTAATTCAAACTGTTATTTTCTACAGTGAACTACTTGTTTTATTGTGGCAGTTTATTAGCTAATGCAGAATTGTGGCAATTGATTCTGCCAAAATAACATCATTGTTAAATCATAGTTAAAAAAATAATAATTTGTTGATAAAAGTGCTCATTTTGCTTGCAAGCTTCTTTATCATTCCCGTTGACCTCCTAATCTATGATGGCTTTATATATTTTAAAATAAATAATAATCATATTGCCTATATAATATTTATCATAAATACATTTTTTTTATTTAATTAAAGTTTCATAGGTTTTTCATATATAATTATTTATTTCAGAGAGGTTTTATTAGTTAATGACAACTGTAAATTAAATGTCCTCTGAGTCTTTGTGACATCGCTACGCAGTGCAAGTGTAAGTGCACTTTACCCCAGTAACAGTTATATAAACACATACACACACTCAGAGTCAAACGCACTGCAGATCAGTTCACCTCGTCTATACTTTACTGGATTAAAGATGTCCCGGGCCGCAGACAGATTAAAAGTGGTTTTGAATCATCTGGATCGGTCCCACGGCGCTGTCGTATCCTTTTAGAGACGTTTTCTCGAGCGAGCGGCGCGATGAACTTGAACGCGTGTGATCCGTGTGATCGAGGAAGCTGAAGGCGCGTCTGCCTCAAACATAGCGGCTGTTCCGGGATCTCACATACAGTACAAGCCGAGGCATTACGGACAGGCCTCGTTTATTGCTCACTACTTTTTTATCGATGGAAATACATATTTCTAACAACATTGGATGTTGTTTTAATTATAATTACTCTTTTGCTATAATAAATAAATCAAATAAAGCACAGCGATTCCTTTACGTTACATTTGTTTTGTGTTATGGTGTTGAAATATATTATGAACTTTAACCTTATTATTCAGCGAGCGTCCTTCACTTCAGCCCAAAATGTGTCCTATCATCATCATCCTCAAGCCTTTCAGTTAGTCAGCTGATCTTTCAATGTATTTTCCTGTGGTTATCATCATGTACAACGCATTTTATAATTGTTTTAGGCTTTAAATATGTAAGACATTCCATTAAGTAGACTTTAATTTATTTTAATCAACAATAAATTCAGTAATGTGACATCTATAGTTGGTTCTTGTTCTGGTTGTAAAGTATGTTCTGGTTTGTCTGCAGATACACTTTTGACACGGATCTCCTGACTCCAGAACAGAGAATCGCATATGAAAAGGATGGTTTCATACTCATCCGAAACTTGGTATCGGACGAGGATATTGACCAATTCAGGCAAGACTGATCAACACATTTTTTTAAATGCATTGAACATATTTAATTTAGTTTGTAACTATGGTTTTTAAAACAGATTTTAAGAATTATGACAGGAAAGCTTGCTTTTTTATTGAAATATTGCAGACTGAATTCATACAAGAATGCATCCTATTTGAACTGCCCCTAAATCTACCATAGACAGTTTGACTATGGACTTTCAGGTAGCCACTGATAAACTTATCTAATGAGATGAGAATACAGCAAACAATGTATTGACTAAATGTCTCTTTTATGTTTCACCTGCCACCATAATATAGCCTAAAGTCTTATATTATCTTAATTTGGTGAGCAAATATTGATAATTTTTTTTTTTTTTTTTGTAAAAGTAATCCACTGTTATATATGTATCCACACAAGGTATTTTTGAACTAATCACAGAGGGTTACATCACACATATTCTAATATTTACATTATTTGCATTATTTAAATTATGCAACACTGCCATTTTCAATCAATGAGAAATTCTGCTCAGTGAGATTAATAGGTGATTATTAGGCTACGTACATGTGAGTAGATCATTAACAGAAACTCTGAACCGAAGTTTAAAGAGATCAGTGCTACTGCTCTGCTTTGCATAAAGTCTATACATAACATAATGTGTGTTTCACAGGAAAGAGTTTGAGCGCATCTGTAAGAGAGAGGTGAAGGTGCCTGGTTTGTTGGTAATGAGAGATGTATCCATTGCTAAATCCGAGTTTGTTGAAGGCGAGAAGGCTGTTACCAAACTTCAGGACTTCCAGGAAGATCCAGAACTTTTCCGCTACTGCACTTTACCCCAGGTAGACGCAAACACAGAGTACTATGCAAAAAATACACTCTCTAAAGCAGTGTTCTCTTACGAGAGTATCTCTCGTACTGCGTAATAGCTTACGCTAGGGGAAAAACTCTTTTCCGCGAGATATTGAAGCCAAAAATGATCCTTAATTTTTTATTAATGTAAAACGCTTTGCAGCAGCAAGCAAACATAGGCGAAACAGCTCGCGCGCCTATTGGTTGCTCTGCAGCAAATGCAGCAGCCTATCGAGAGAGACTCTGCGTGACGTAATGACCAATGGGGGCAATTCGCGCCCATATCGTCACGTCCCGCCAGAAGGGGCGTGGTCTCGCCCTATAAATATGCTCGTTAGGCTGATACAAGCTGATTTTTACCTCTTCAGCGAAGCACACGCATCGCTGGATCCGGAGTGAGAAGCCGCGTCGTCGAAGCAAGCTTTTCAGCGGGACGAGCTCTGGAGTCGCTGGCCTCGCCGCCTTCAACTGCCGTACCTGCTGCGCTTTCCGGCGTTATATATCCTTTCAACACTCTGTGTATTTCTCTGTTGAGAAGTGTTTGTTCGCTTACTTGACGCGACTTACACTTCTCTCTCAAAAGAGCAGCGTCTTTTTAAAGATGCCTTCCTGTGGCTCGTGCCGCGCCCCGCTCAGCGATGGAGACCGACACGTCATCTGTGTTTCCTGCCTGGGTGAGGATCACGCGGCTATCGCGCTCGCTGACGGCGGATGCCCTCATTGCGAGCTTTTGTCCATGGTGACTCTGAGGACGCGCCTGGCATCATTCTCCGAGCCTTCACCGCAGCCCGCCGTGGTGCCGCGCCGCAAGAAGCGCCGCGCCCAGCGCGCTCCCGAGCTTTCTCCAGCCCGCCAAAGCTCGCCGGTTCGCCCGCCAGCTTCGCTCGAGTCGCTCACTGACGGACAACGGCCGCCGCCTGCCGCCGCGTCCATCCACGAGCTTGACGAACCCTCCGAGGCGTGTTCTCTTCTGGCGTCAGATAGTGAGGATTGGGCGAGCTCTGTGGATCTCCCCTCCGCTAGCGTTTCCCGCCAGACCACTGGTAAGAGAGCCGGCATTGAGACTGAGCTGATGCGTCTGCTCTCTCAGGCCGTTGAAAGCATCGGCCTCGATTGGGAGGCGCCCGCGCAGCCGCCGCGCAACAGAATGGACGGACGCTTTCTCGGAAATGACGAGGCTCCGACGAAATCGCGGCCCGCGCCCTTCCTCCCGGAACTTCACGAGGAAGTGACGAAATCGTGGAACGCCCCCTTCTCCGCCAGGCTGCGTACCTCTGCTTCTGCTGCCTTCTCCTCTGTGGATGGCGCGAAGGAAAGAGGATACCTTTCTGTTCCTCCTGTGGAACCAGCTGTAGCGTCTCATCTCTGCCCGCCCTCCGCTGGACGGCGCGCGCACACGACGCTTCCTTCTAAAGCCTGCCGAGTGACGTCATCCATGCACGGCCGCGCTTACACCGCCGCCGGGCAAGCAGTTTCAGCGCTGCACACTATGGCTATCCTGCAGATTTTCCAGGCCGACCTTCTCCTTAAACTGGACGAGGAAGGACCCGGAGCGATCTGCGTGGCGGACCTGAGAAGCGCTACAGACCTCGCTCTTCGCGCTACTAAAGCCGCTGCACAGGCCATAGGACGAAACATGGCCTCTCTCACCGTGGCTGAGAGACACTTATGGTTGACGCTGTCCGAGATGACGGAAGCCGAGCGCTCTGTGTTCCTCGACGCGCCCATTTCCCAAGCGGGCCTTTTCGGATCTGCCGTCACAGACTTCGCGGACAGATTCATGGAGGTACAAAAAACTTCGCAGGCCATGAAGCACTTCCTTCCGAAGCGCTCGAGCTCCGCTGCAGGTCGCTCTAAACCGCCGCCTGCTCGCAGCTCTCAGCTGCAGCCTGCACCGCCCGCCGCCGCCGCTTCACAGCGCCGCCACGCCCGAGACCAAAGACCGCGCTCTTGCTCTGCTGGACGCCGCCCCCCTCAGCGCGGGCCCCGGCCGAGGATTGAGATCAAGCCCGAGGCCTCAAAATCTTCCTAGCCATTCTAGGAAAACGACGGTGTTCAAATCCCGCTGCGGCCGGATTTTCACTGAAACTTCTCGCTCGGTCAGTTCCAAACATCGCGACTGTCCCAGTGTATTTCGCAGAGAGTCAGCCGGTGTCACAGCCCGTTTGCCTGCGCACAAAAGCCGCTCTTACGGCTACCCAGATAAATCCAATAAAGAGTGCATTTTCTGGTGTTCCGGCCACGGCCGAAGGTGTTATGAGTGTTGTAAGAATGCCCACCCAGTGCCCATTCCCACACACAAACACAGCCCGCCACGGTGCAGGGCTAGCACAAATAAAATCGACTCCGGTCGATTGTGCAAACAATGTAGTGCAAGCGCCCATGTCACCATGCCCGCTCACACTACATGCTGCGTGTCCCATGGTTTCTGTAAAAACGAAACCAACACACATTCAGTCGGCCATGAACGACAGTGTTTTCAGTGTATTAAATGTGCCCGTAGCCCCGCGCCCACATTTTCTCACAGACACGCCGATTCCCACGGGATCTTCCCCGCTCGCTTTTTATGCACAATCTGCCATAAAGAAGCTGAGCGCGGCCAGGTCGCCCGCTGTGATCAGCGCGCCCCCCGCCTCGAACGCTGTAAACACGGTGTTGTGTTCCCAGTATGCACGGGCTCTCGAGCTGCCGTTTTGTCGCGGCCAGAGCCCGGATTTCATTCTGCCTCTAGCTATTCACGCAGATGCGTGGTCAAAGCTTCCCGGGGTATCAGAATGGGTGCTGAACACTATAAAGAGAGGCTACTCGCTACAATTCGCGCGACGCCCGCGCCGTTATACGGCGCGCGTCGAAACTACGGTGAAAAACGAAGTATCTCATCTACTTCGTGCCGAAATAGCGAAACTACTGAGCAAAGGGGCTATAGAACCTTTATCTCAGGCTCAGAGCGAAGGGGGCCTATACAGCAGATATTTTCTGGTACCGAAAAAGGATGGGGGTCTCAGACCCATTTTAGATCTGCGACAGCTGAACAGAGTGCTTGTGAAACGCCAGTTCAGAATGCTTACGACCAGGAAAATCCTCGCGCAGGTGCGCTACGGGGACTGGTTTGTGTCGATAGATCTGAAAGACGCCTATTTCCAAATACAAATAGCGTCCCATCACAGGCGATTCTTGAGATTTGCCTTCGAGGGCCAGGCATATCAATACACAGTCCTGCCGTTCGGCCTGTCCCTAGCACCTCGTACATTTACGAAGTGCATGGACGCGGCGCTCGCACCCCTGAGACTTCAGGGCATGCGAGTCCTGAACTACTTGGACGATTGGCTGATTCTAGCTCGATCGCGATCGGAGCTCATAGAACACAGGGCCGCATTACTCGAGCACCTCGAGAAGCTGGGCCTCACAGTCAATTGGGCGAAGAGCTCACTGTCTCCCAGTCAGAAAATTTCCTTTCTGGGAACCGTGTTGGACTCGCTGTCCATGACAGCACGCCTGTCACCAGAGCGCGTACTAAATATTCAGCGCGGCGTGAAATCCTTCCGCCACGGCGCGATAGTCCCGCTCAAAAGGTTTCAGAAAATGCTGGGGCTGATGGCCTCAGCAGCCTCTGTACTCCAGTTGGGCCTGCTCCGCATGCGCCCACTGCAGATGTGGCTGAAAGCGCGGGTTCCACCCAGGGCATGGACAGCGGGTCTGTTTCGCCTCAGGGTCGACCTTCAGTGTGTGTCAGCTCTGGAACCTTGGAGAAAAACCGACTGGTATCAGTCAGGTGTGAGCCTGGGGACCGCTTCGAGTGTAAAGGTGGTGTCTACGGACGCCTCCACCTCGGGGTGGGGAGCGCTGCTCGAGGGCAGACCGCTAGCTGGCCTGTGGTCAGAACGGGAAAAGCTCCTTCACATAAACTGCTTGGAGATGATAGCAGTCGACAAAGCGCTACGGCGTTTTTGTCCCCAGATAACAGGCCACCACGTCTTGGTCCGGTCGGACAACATGTCGGTGGTGGCATACATAAATCGCCAGGGTGGCGTCAGGTCACGAAACCTTTACAGGTTGACGGAACGCCTCCTGGTTTGGGCTCAGCACAACCTGCTCTCACTGAGAGCAGCACACGTGCCTGGTCACCTGAATGTGGGACCAGACAGACTGTCCAGGAACAATGTTCCAGCAGGGGAATGGTCGCTGCACCCGCAGACGGTCCAGCTGCTGTGGAAAACGTTCGGCAGAGCTCAGGTGGACCTATTCGCGTCCCACGAAAACGCTCATTGCCCGGAGTTTTTCTCGAAAAGCAAGGATGCGCTGGCTCATGTTTGGCCCCGCTGCCCCCTATATGCTTTTCCTCCTGTCTCGCTCCTGCCTCAGGTGTTGGAACGAATCAGGGAGAACGGATGCCCAGTGCTGCTTGTAGCCCCGCTCTGGACGAACCAGACGTGGTTCCCTGCCTTGATGCAGCTGGCCAGCACTGCCCCATGGCCTGTACCATTGAGGAGAGACCTCTCTCAGGCGGAGGGCTCGATTTGGCACCCTCGCCCGGAGTTATGGTCCCCGCACGCATGGGCCATCAACGGGTACCCGCTAGCCTCCCAGAGGGAGTGTTAAACACGATCGCGCAGGCTAGAGCTCCGTCTACCAGGCGGCTCTACTCCTCGAAATGGTCTGTTTTCTCTGCATGGTGTCAGGCCCAGAGCCTTTCACCTGTGGAGTGCGGGGTTTCGGAAGTGCTTTCCTTCCTTCAAGAGCTACTGGATAAGGGCAGGACCCCATCCACGCTCAAAGTATATGTGGCGGCCATAGCAACGTTTGCAAAACCGGTGTCTGGCCAGTCGCTGGGGAAAAACGACTTAGTCGTGCGTTTCCTTAGGGGAGCTCGGAGGCTGAACCCCCCAAGGCCCCCTTCAGTCCCGACGTGGGACCTTTCCACGGTCCTGGAGGCAATGAAAGGCGCCCCGTTCGAGCCAATCCAGCTGGTGGACATGAAACACCTGTCGTTCAAGACAGTGTTTCTCATGGCTCTCGCTTCAGTGAAGCGCATAGGGGACTTACAGGCGCTTTCAGTGAGCGCGTCGTGTATGGAGTTTGGGCCTAATGACTCGAAGGTCATCCTCAAACCAAAGCACGGGTATGTCCCGAAATCCCTCAATACGCCGTTCAGGGCCCAGGTAATTTCCCTGTCTGCCCTTCCGGTTCTCAGTGAGGAGGAGGATGCAAGTCTCCTTTGCCCCGTCAGGGCATTAAGAGCTTATGTGTCACGCTCGTCTGTTTTCAGACAGACGGAGCAGCTTTTTGTTTTGTTCGGCGGGCGTTCCAAGGGACTCGCCGCCTCAAAACAGAGCCTATCCAGATGGATAGTGGATGCCATTGCGCTCGCTTACTCTGCGAAGGGCTTACAGTGCCCCTTGGGTGTCAGGGCGCACTCCACGAGAGGCGTGGCCTCTTCGTGGGCATGGTCTAGCGGGGTTTCCCTGCAAGATATCTGTACGGCCGCGGGCTGGGCCTCGCCGTCTACATTTATAAAATACTATAACCTGGAGGTACCCGCCTTACAAGCTAAGCTTTTGGCGGTCTAAATTCAGTGTTATCTGCCCCGCTGTGCGGCCCAGATGCTGAGTTTACTGCAGCCCCATGAGTATTGACTCACGTATGGCCACCCAGATCAGGCTGAATGCTCTCACCCTGGCTGCGCGTTTGATTGTCATATAATAGCCCTGTTCGGTGCTTTTTTATAGGGAATGACGCTTCCAGCCTCTCTTCCTCTACTCTATGTGAGTTTATGGTGATTATGCACTACATGAGCCCTGGGCTTCGGCCCCTGGGACTTTGGTGTTGGATCCCTGTACGCACGGCGTGTTGCATTGTGTTCCCCTAGCGTAAGCTATTACGCAGTACGAGAGATACTCTCGTAAGAGAACGTACTCGGTTACTAACGTAACCTCGGTTCTCTCTAGAGAGGGAACGAGTACTGCGTATCTTGCCGTGCGTGGAATACGCTCTGGTTCGCTTCAGCGATAAAAACCAGCTTGTATCAGCCTAACGAGCATATTTATAGGGCGAGACCACGCCCCTTCTGGCGGGACGTGACGATATGGGCGCGAATTGCCCCCATTGGTCATTACGTCACGCAGAGTCTCTCTCGATAGGCTGCTGCATTTGCTGCAGAGCAACCAATAGGCGCGCGAGCTGTTTCGCCTATGTTTGCTTGCTGCTGCAAAGCGTTTTACATTAATAAAAAATTAAGGATAATTTTTGGCTTCAATATCTCGCGGAAAAGAGTTTTTCCCCTAGCGTAAGCTATTACGCAGTACTCGTTCCCTCTCTAGAGAGAACCGAGGTTACGTTAGTAACCGAGTACGTTTCTCAACCTCTCCTGCAGGGACCCTCTGACAGGACATGTTTTTGTTTTAACCCTGAAATGGCACACCTGATTCAATTAGTCAGCTACACATTAAGCCTTTGAGCCTTTAATTAATTGAATCAGGTGTGCCATTTCAGGGTTAAAACAAAAACATGTCCTGTCAGGGGGTCCCTGCAGGAGAGGTTGAGAAACACTGCTGTAAAGCAACAACAAAATCTATTTTGAATTTAATTTGAATGCTTGTTTCTCAGATCCTGAAGTATGTGAAGTGTTTCACCGGACCTAACATCATGGCCATGCACACCATGCTCATCAACAAACCACCTGACACAGGTATAGATACGCTTTACCCTCTGGTGCTCTTCGGTCATTTTTGACTGAAAATTGTATAGTTGTTTATTTTTAATTTCTTTGTCTTCATCGGAATGGACGAAACTTGGTAAAGGTTTTGGCACTTGCTATGTGAACACAAAACATCATGGACATGATTCGAACAGGTTAAATGGTCCTGAATTTTTTTTTTTATCAGGTCTATGCTCAAAAAGTGAATAAATGGATATCAAATACAGTGTAAATATAATTTAGTACCATACAATCCCCTAAAAATACAAAATATTGAATAAAAAAAACATTATCGAACTAAAATAAAGTACATTATTTCATTGAAATAAAAAAAATAATTTCTGTCATTTTTGACCGACACGTGAAGAGCACATGATTTACACAAGTGTTCCTGAATCAACATCCTCGTTGGAGCGCACGTGTAGCCTTCTGTGTTGGTCTGGTGATCGGATCAAGCAGAATGTCTTAGGAATTTTTAATCCTAAGTTATCTTGATTAACTGTGCATTTTTATGTGTTATTTATATGCTCATCAAAATGTTTCCAGTATGCCATGGAAGATATATCCCAAACATGAAATGTGTTATGCAGAGGTTTGCATCTAAATACCTAAATGTGCACTTGTTTCAAACTTCCTAGGTAAGAAGACCTCTCGCCATCCCATGCACCAGGATCTACACTATTTCCCCTTCCGACCTGCAGATCGCATTGTGTGTTCATGGACCGCCATGGAGAAAGTGCACCGGCAAAACGGCTGCCTGGTCGTCCTGCCCGGCTCACACCATGGCACTCTGCAGGAACACGACTACCCAGAATGGGAGGTGAGAGAGACCCAGGAATGAGGAGGATTACGCAGATGGTCTACATCAGTCAGCCTCATTTTGCTTCTTTGTTTCCTTCCAGGGTGGAATAAATAAGATGTACCACGGGGTGCGTAACTACGACCCAGATCATCCCAGAGTGCATTTAGAGATGGAGAAAGGAGATACAGTGTTTTTCCATCCTTTGCTGATCCATGGCTCAGGAATGAACCAAACCAAAGGATTTCGAAAGGTAGGAGGTACTTGCATTCATAAAAATTGAGCTTTTACTCTAGTATTTAAGACATTTCCCTCCCTGGTAGTAAAATCAAGACCAAGTTGACAGACCCGTGTAAATGGGGACCAATGCCATTTTCTCAACCTCAAAACACATTCAGATGTGGTCAGGGATGCATTAGGCCACATTGCATTTGTAGTATTAACCATTGCATAACTATTTTATTGCAAATTTTAGAATATTGCATTAAAAAAACGCTGGATGGAAACTCCAAGTGCGCAATTGAGGGATTTTTTATCTAATAAGATGACATGGGTATAAACTATGATGAAAATTCACATGACTTTGCCTCAGCAAAGATTGTGATTGGATAACTGGACTTACCAGCAGACCAATTTTATTTCACAGCATCTCAGATGTTGGCTTGATCATTCTTAATTGCCTGAGCCAATGTCTGTCTTCAAAATGATTTGGTTTAATTCCCTCCCAGAACCGTCTCACATGATTGCATTCCCAAACACCAGGTAGCCGAGCGCAAGATAACATGATAAAAATGGAAGTTGCAATAGACAAAATCCAATAAACATGTTATTAGATATTTTGCACCAATTTACCAGAAAGTGACGATTTTGCTCTTTTGAGCACATGGGATGGAAACGGTGCTTTATTTGCAAATGTTTTATGCAATATTCCAATTTTGCATAGGTTAAATTCGCAACTTTGAATGGAAACATAGCTACTATCATACATATTTTACTGATGCAACATATTATTTCAATAAAACAAGAGAGTTTAAAACTCAAATCTATGACTCTAAAATAAAACCATTGTCAAATCTGAAATTTGGAAAAGTGTTCAATTACATACACAACAGCAACCATGCTCTGAAAAAGTAAAGTAAGGGATTACTCTTAATTTTCTGCAATTTAATTACAGCTACTTCTGATGTAATTAAATTAAAAACTGTATATACTATAGAACAATTCTATATAAAACAAATAAATTTGACTAATTTAATGGAGACACTTATGTTAAAATATGTTTTTTTTATGTAAGCTTCTCTCTTTAAATACTTTGGTTAGTTCAAGAATAATTAATGCAGTTTTATATTATTTATTTGACAGATTTAAAAGCGCAGTTTCATGTCTATCCTTATATTGTTCTACTGGTCAGGGTTGATATGGGATTTAGAAAGTAATTTGTAATAAATAATGCAATACTTTTTAGAGAGAGTCATTTGTACAGTAGTCTAATTACACTGTTGGAGATGTAATTTGTAGCTAGTAATACTTCTTTTAGAGAAACTCACCCAACACTGTTCGTCAACATGCAGTAACAACCAACTTAGTAAATGCTGTATGGAGTCACTAAATCCAAAACTACTCTGTGTTCATTTATTTCAGGCCATCTCCTGTCACTATGCCAGCTCTGACTGCTATTACATAGATGTGAAAGGAACAACTCAGGAGAACATCAGCAATGAAGTGAAGGAACTTGCAGCCAAGAAGTATGGAGTTGACGATACAATCTCCTTTCAGGTGTGTTTCCAGCTTCAAACGCAAAGTTTCTTTCATGCACGTGGCTTATCTTCAACATGCATGCGTTTGCTCTATATGCAGGACACTTGGGCTTTGCGGGGACGTCTGGTTCAAGGAGAAAGAACATCGATGTGACTCGTCTGTCTGGCTTAGAGAGAGCACGGCTTCACACCTGGATTAATTAACAGCACACAGCTGTTTGTTAATTTGACAATTTCCTTAAAATTGATAATTATGGTTACATAATTGATAATTATGGAAAGTACAGCTTCCACCATCAGGTGGCAGTGTAGGGAGTAAATTATGGATCACACACACTGAACTGCCATCTGTGCGTGGGACGATCAGTCCTGATACTGATCTAATAATAATGAAAGCCAGACATTGTAATATTAGCATCAACGGATCTTGGTGTGGCTTTTCTTCAAGAGATGTAAGAACATTGGGAATTCATTGTCTTGGATAAATACTTCAGGTGTTTGTGAGAGTGTTTCCTGCCAGTAATTATTAGTGAGGTTGTTGCTTATTAGAAGTACTTTGATGAAAATTCGAGTTCACAGCAGGTACTAATAATCAAGTACAGCACTTAATCTGCCTGCATTTGAAATAGATACAGCTTTTTGCTGATTTAAATGATGATTTGAAAGAATCAGAGGCAAAGCAAATAATTGTACTATTAATTCTGAAATATTAAAGGGATTAATGTTTTATCAACATTAGATCCGGTCTAAACATACCTATTAAACTAATATACATATTAACATTTCCTTGATAATAACAGCTTATAATCTAACAGGGAAAATTAAAATAAAGTTTCTACCATATATTTTTTCTTAATTTAAATAAAATATACTTATATGTGAATGCCAATGTTTAACTACAATAAATGCATTTAATAAGGTACTGAACTTTACTGTGTATGATTTTTTTAATGTGCGAAAAGTGACCTTTGCACAAGAAACACCATTGAGACTTTTGCCTACGCAGGAGAATATTTTCGAGAAGTTTCTCTGAAACTTGCATGCAGAGAGGAAGCTAGGCCTATAGATAAATGATAATGCGTGAGCAGATGAACATTTTTAATTTTAATCGAAATTTTACACAAGTGTTTTGTGCGCACGCAAAGCAATAGCAGCCACCTTTGACTTGATATCAGGCACTAGTGGTTTTCCAACCTCATTTAGCAGATGTGAGCAAAATACACAATCTATTTATATATTTACCAGCTAACTGCAGTCCAAATCTTTGATCAAACTGATTAAAAGCAGAATATGTGGGCATTTTAAGAGCAGCCATGAATGCTTGTTTGTTTCTCTCTGCATACACAAATAAATACCATAAGTGCCCAGACTGCAGTCTTCATTGAAATTAAATTGCTTTTAGCAGAAAAGGTAGGTGCACTCAATGAAAGTGGCTATTTAAAGAGGTCCCTAGTACAAACCAGTTCAAACCACACCCTTAACAACTTTACACATGAACTAACAGTAAGGATGGAGAAGTGAGTTTGGTTCAGCTTGTTCACATTTGAATCATTGGCATCAATGGTCTCTAAGATCAACTCACATGAGAAACACATTTACTAGACGTTTAGCAGAATCTTCAGGCTGCTGTTTTCCATACATTAAAAAGAAATGGGCTGTCAAGCTAAAAAAAAAAAACATGATAAAAGTTGTCCATATGATGTCAACTGGCCCAAACCAAACCACATTTGAATGTATAGAAGTGCAAATGAGATTTGAGTGTTACTGGCATTCCCTTATTCTTTAGTGTTCCACAGAAGACAGTATGGATTTGGAACGACATGAGGGTTAGTAAATAGTATTTAGGTAAGCAATTCCTTATATAAAACATGCTTATACTCATTTTTGTGGAAAAACTCATGCCTGGAATAGTATTTCACATCTGTGTGTATTATTATGGGTAATAGAGAATTGGTCTCTACTGTTGCCTGGGGTGTCTGCCTTATGGAGACCTGGAACCAAAGAAAATACCTGGATGGTATCCAGACATCCAGGAATCCATTTACACAGCATGGAAAAATGCCTCATAAATGCACATGCACACACTATAGCCAAACCAACCCAGAAAGGGCACATCATTGAAACATTATGCAGGTTTTTTTTGAAGACATTGTTATATTTTGATAAGCATTGAGAGATGGAACAATACTTTTAACTTCACTCTAATCTCTTCCTTTAAACACTCTGCATGTCTGTTTCTCATTTCCTGACATTTTTTTTTTTTGCTAGTTGTTACTATAATTCTCTCTTTCAGTCAGTTTCTCTTTTAGATACTGACTAGATGGAGACGAACTGATTGTTCTTGTGTAAAACAATGTCAAGATCCATGCCTGGCTCCAGCTATAAGATGTAAAGAGGGCCTCTTAATAGTTGGTGAAGTATGTTCTTTAGGTATGCAGATGTGTAGTATAAATATTACATCCGCCATATGACATTCAGTAGTGAAGAATACTTGAGACAAGATTTGTCTCACAAAAAAACTCCCACTGGCTTTGTAGCAAGACAGTAATTTCTGACACTCTTGGTAAAGAATGCCATGTGTGGCACACAGTCACACATAAAACAATGACCTAATTATTATTACATCTACTGCACGAATGTTTGGGAACATATTTTTACACAAAAATTATTTATACAGAGAGGACTGCTGAATTGATGTGGATGGATGGATATGAAAAGAGCTGCTCAGCTCACAGTTTACACTAGAGAGATTGGATGGATGGACGGACAGAACGAACGATCCAGGAGATGGAACAATAGAAATAACGATAGATGGATGAATGGATATGAAAAGAGCTGCTTAGATAACAGTTTAGACAGACAGACAGGCAGACAGACAGATAGAGCAAACGATAAAACCAGACGGATGAAAGATGGATGGATGGAAAAAAGACAGAACGAACGATAGATGGAAGAAATGAACGACCAATAGATAGAAAACCGGTGGATAGAATGATGGATGGATGGAATAATAGATAGATAGGAGGTAAGAACGAACGATAATTAAAACGAACGATAGATGGAACGAACGAACGTCTGAAAGACAGATAGAGCAAACATTAGAACAGACGGATGAACGATGGATGGATGGAAAAGATAGAACGAATGATAGATGGAACGAATGAACGACCAATAGATAGATAAATGATGGATAGAATGATGGATAGTTGGAATAATGGATAGATAAGAGGAAAGAATGAACCAACGAACGATGGAACAAACGATAGACGGAATGAACGACAGACAGACAGATAAGATAGATAGAAAGATAGATAGATAGACAGAAAGATAGATAGATAGACAGATATATAGAGTCTGATCTCAGGGGAATAAAGGGAGTATTATTTATGATGACAGGTGATAGTGCTGATATTTAGTTGATCGTTTAATCCTGATGAGTTGCTGCTGGAGAAATCCATCACACACATTTGTTTCATTGGAATGGAAACCTGATGCTAAACTGTAAATCTGCCAGATCTTGAAGTTTGGACAGCAATAGTCAATGATGATATTGACCGTCATGCACACAGAGGGTCTGATCAGTGGGTGTGCTCTGGGGTCCGGGTCTACTCCTCTCGCCCCTCCTGCGTTCCTCTGGGGTCCGTGTCTCCTTCTCTCGCCCCTCCTGCGTTCCTCTGGGGTCCGTGTCTCCTCTCGCCCCTCCTGCGTTCCTCTGGGGTCCGGGTCTCCTCCTCTCGCCCCTCCTGCGTTCCTCTGGGGTCCGGATCTCCTTCTCTCGCCCCTCCTGCGTTCCTCTGGGGTCCGGGTCTCCTTCTCTCGGGGTCCGTGTCTCCTTCACTCGCCCCTCCTGCATTCCTCTGGGGTCTGTGTCTCCTCCTCTCGCCCCTCCTGCGTTCCTCTGGGGTCCGGGTCTCCTTCTCTCGCCCCTCCTGCGTTCCTCTGGGGTCCGGGTCTCCTTCTCTCGCCCCTCCTGCGTTCTTCTGGGGTCCGTGTCTCCTTCTCTCGCCCCTCCTGCGTTCCTCTGGGGTCCGTGTCTCCTCTCGCTCCTCCTGCGTTCCTCTGGGGTCCGTGTCTCCTCCTCTCGCCCCTCCTGCGTTCCTCTGGGGTCCGTGTCTCCTTCTCTCTCCCCTCCTGCGTTCATTTGGGGTCCCTGTCTCCTCCTCACGCCCCTCCTGCGTTCCTCTGGGGTCCGTGTCTCCTCCTCTCGCCCCTCCTGCGTTCCTCTGGGGTCCGAGTCTCCTCCTCTCGCCCCTCCTGCATTCCTCTGGGGTCTGTGTCTCCTCCTCTCGCCCCTCCTGCGTTCCTCTGGGGTCCGTGTCTCCTCCTCTCGCCCCTCCTGCGTTCCTCTGGGGTCCGGGTCTCCTCTCGCCCCTCCTGCGTTCTTCTGGGGTCCGTGTCTCCTTCTCTCGCCCCTCCTGCGTTCCTCTGGGGTCCGGGTCTCCTTCTCTCGCCCCTCCTGCGTTCCTCTGGGGTCCGTGTCTCCTCTCGCTCCTCCTGCGTTCCTCTGGGGTCCGTGTCTCCTCCTCTCGCCCCTCCTGCGTTCCTCTGGGGTCCGTGTCTCCTTCTCTCTCCCCTCCTGCGTTCATTTGGGGTCCCTGTCTCCTCCTCTCGCCCCTCCTGTGTTCCTCTGGGGTCCGTGTCTCCTTCTCTCACCCCTCCTGCGCTCCTCTGAGGTCCGGGTCTCCTTCTCTCACCCCTCCTGCGTTCCTCTGAGGTCCGGGTCTCCTTCTCTCGCCCCTCCTGCATTCCTCTGAGGTCCGTGTCTCCTCCTCTCACCCCTCTTCCGTTGCTCTGAGGTCCGGGTCTCCTTCTATCACCCCTCCTGCGTTCCTCTGAGGTCCAGGTCTACTTCTCTCACCCCTCCTGCGTTCCTCTGGGGTCAGTGTCTCCTCCTCTCGCCCCTCCTGCGTTCCTCTGGGGTCCGGGTCTCCTCCTCTCGCCCCTCCTGCGTTCCTCTGGGGTCCGGATCTCCTTCTCTTGCCCCTACTGCATTCCGTGTCTCCTCCTCTCGCCCCTCCTGCGTTCATCTGGGCCCCAGGTCTCCTCCTCTCGCCCCTCCTGCGTTCCTCTGGGGTCCGGGTCTCCTCCTCTCGCCCCTCCTGCGTTTCTCTGGGGTCCGTGTCTCCTTCTCTCGCCCCTCCTGAGTTCCTCTGGGGTCAGGGTCTCCTTCTCTCGCCCCTCCTGCGTTCCTCTGGGGTCCGTGTCTCCTCCTCTCGCCCCTCCTGCGTTCCTCTGTGGTCCGGGTCTCCTCCTCTCGCCCCTCCTGCATTCCTCTGGGGTCTGTGTCTCCTCCTCTCGCCCCTCCTGCGTTTCTCTGCGGTCCGGGTCTCCTCCTCTCGCCCCTCCTGCGTTCCTCTGGGGTCAGGGTCTCCTCCTCTCACCCCTCCTGCGTTCCTCTGGGGTCCGGGTCTCCTCTCTCGCCCCTCCTGCGTTCCTCTGGGGTCCGTGTCTGCTCCTCTCGCCCCTCCTGCGTTCCTCTGGGGTCCGTGTCTCCTTCTCTCACCCCTCCTGCGTTCCTCTGAGGTCCGGGTCTCCTTCTCTCGCCCCCCCTGCGTTCCTCTGAGGTCCATGTCTCCTCCTCTCGCCCCTCCTGCGTTACTCTGGGGTCTGGGTCTCCTTCTCTCGCCTCTCCTGCGTTCCGTGTCTCCTCCTCTCGCCCCTCCTGCGTTCGTCTGGGGTCAGTGTCTCCTCCTCTCGCCCCTCCTGCGTTCCTCTGGGGTCCGGATCTCCTTCTCTCGCCCCTCCTGCGTTCCGTGTCTCCTCCTCTCGCCTCTCCTGCGTTCTTCTGGGGTCCGGGTCTCCTCCTTTCCCCCTCCTGCGTTCCTCTGGGGTCCGGGTCTCCTCCTCTCGCCCCTCCTGCGTTCCTCTGGGGTCCGGATCTCCTTCTCTCGCCCCTCCTGCGTTCCGTGTCTCCTCCTCTCGCCCCTCCTGCGTTCGTCTGGGGTCTGTGTCTCCTCCTCTCGCCCCTCCTGCGTTCCTCTGGGGTCCGGATCTCCTTCTCTCACCCCTCCTGCGTTCCTCTGAGGTCCGGGTCTCCTTCTCTCGCCCCTCCTGCGTTCCTCTGGGCTCCGGGTCTCCTCCTCTCGCCCCTCCTGCATGTCTCTGGGGTCCGTGTCTCCTCCTCTCGCCCCTCCTGCGTTCCTCTGGGGTCCACGTCTCCTTTTCTCGCCCCTCCTGCGTTCCTCTGGGGTCCGTGTCTCCTCCTCTCTCCCCTCCTGCGTTCATTTGGGATCCCTGTCTCCTCCTCTCGCCCCTCCTGCGTTCCTCTGGGGTCCGTGTCTCCTTCTCCTACCCCTCCTGCGCTCCTCTGAGGTCCGGGTCTCCTTCTCTCACCCCTCCTGCGTTCCTCTGAGGTCCGGGTCTCCTTCTCTCGCCCCTCCTGCGTTCTTCTGAGGTCCGGATCTCCTTCTCTCGCCCCTCCTGCGTTCCGTGTCTCCTCCTCTCGCCCCTCCTGCGTTCCTCTGGGGTCCGGGTCTCCTCCTCTCGCCCCTCCTGCGTTCCTCTGGGGTCCGGGTCTCCTCCTCTCGCCTTTCCTGCATTTCTCTGGGGTCCGTGTCTCCTTCTCTCACCCCTCCTGCGTTCCTCTGGGGTCCGGGTCTCCTCCTCTCGCCCCTACTGTGTTTCTCTGGGGTCCAGGTCTCCTTCTCTCGCCCTTCCTGCGTTCCTCTGGGGTCCGTGTCTCCTTCTCTCGCCCCTGCTGCGTTCCTCTGGGGTCCATGTCTCCTTCTCTCGCCCCTCCTGCCCCTCCTGCGTTCCTCTGGGGTCCGTGTCTCCTTCTCTCGCCCCTCCAGCGTTTCTCTGGAGTCCGGGTCTCCTTCTCTCGTCCCTCCTGCGTTCCTCTAGGGTCTGTGTCTCCTTCTCTCGCCCCTCCTGCGTTCCTCTGGGGTCCGTGTCTCCTTTTCTCTTGCCCCTCCTGCGTTCCTCTGGGGTCCGTGTCTCCTCCTCTCTCCCCTCCTGCGTTCATTTGGGGTCCCTGTCTCCTCCTCTCGCCCCTCCTGCGTTCCTCTGGGGTCCGGGTCTCCTCCTCTCGCCCCTCCTGCATTTCTCTTGGGTCCGTGTCTCCTTCTCTCGCCCCTCCTGCGTTCCTCTGGGGTCGGCGTCTCCTTTTCTCGCCCCTCCTGCGTTCCGCTGGGGTCCGTGTCTCCTTCTCTCGCCCCTCCTGCGTTCCTCTGGGGTCCGGGTCTCCTCCTCTCGCCCCTCCTGTGTTTCTCTGGGGTCCGGGTCTCCTTCTCTCGCCCTTCCTGCTTTCCTCTGGGGTCCGTGTCTCCTTCTCTCGCCCTTCCTGCGTTTCGCTGGGGTCCATGTCTCCTTCTCTCGCCCCTCCTGCATTCCTCTGGGGTCCGTGTCTCCTTTTCTCGCCCCTCCAGAGTTTCTCTGGAGTCCGGGTCTCCTTCTCTCGTCCCTCCTGCGTTCCTCTAGGGTCTGTGTCTCCTTCTCTCGCCCCTCCTGCGTTCCACTGGGGTCCGTGTCACCTTTTCTCTTGCCCCTCCTGCGTTTCTCTGGGGTCCGTGTCTCCTCCTCTCTCCCCTCCTGCGTTCATTTGGGGTCCCTGTCTCCTCCTCTCGCCCCTCCTGCGTTCCTCTGGGGTCCGTGTCTCCTTCTCTCACCCCTCCTGCGCTCCTCTGAGGTCCGGGTCTCCTTCTCTCACCCCTCCTGCGTTCCTCTGAGGTTCGGGTCTCCTTCTCTCGCTCCTCCTGCGTTCCTCTGAGGTCCATGTCTCCTCCTCTCGCCCCTCCTGCGTTCCTCTGAGGTCCGGATCTCCTTCTCTCGCCCCTCCTGCGTTCCGTGTCTCCTCCTCTCGCCCCTCCTGCGTTCCTCTGGGGTCCGGGTCTCCTCCTCTCGCCCCTTCTGCGTTCCTCTGGGGTCCGGGTCTCCTCCTCTCGCCCCTCCTGCATTTCTCTGGGGTCCGTGTCTCCTTCTCTCACCCCTCCTGCGTTCCTCTGGGGTCCAGGTCTCCTCCTCTCGCCCCTCCTGTGTTTCTCTGGGGTCCGGGTCTCCTTCTCTCGCCCTTCCTGCGTTCCTCTGGGGTCCGTGTCTCCTTCTCTCACCCCTGCTGCGTTCCTCTGGGGTCCATGTCTCCTTCTCTCTTCCCTCCTGCCCCTCCTGCGTTCCTCTGGGGTCCCTGTCTCCTTCTCTCGCCACTCCAGCGTTTCTCTGGAGTCCGGGTCTCCTTCTCTCGTCCCTCCTGCGTTCCTCTAGGGTCTGTGTCTCCTTCTCTCGTCCCTCCTGCGTTCCTCTGGGGTCCGTGTCTCCTTTTCTCTTGCCCCCCCTGCGTTCCTCTGGGGTCCGTGTCTCCTCCTCTCTCCCCTCCTGCGTTCATTTGGGTTCCCTGTCTCCTCCTCTCGCCCCTCCTGCGTTCCTCTGGGGTCCGGGTCTCCTTCTCTCGTCCCTCCTGCGTTCCTCTAGGGTCTGTGTCTCCTTCTCTCGTCCCTCCTGCGTTCCTCTGGGGTCCGTGTCTCCTTTTCTCTTGCCCCTCCTGCGTTCCTCTGGGGTCCGTGTCTCCTTCTCTCGCCCCTCCTGCGTTCCTCTGGGGTCCGTGTCTCCTCCTCTCGCCCCTCCTGCGTTTCTCTGGGGTCCGGGTCTCCTTCTCTCACCCCTCCTGCGTTCCGTGTCTCCTCCTCTCGCCTCTCCTGCGTTCCTCTGGGGTCCTTGTCTCCTCCTCTCGCTCCTCCTGCGTTCCTCTGGGGTCCGTGTCTCCTTCTCTCACCCCTCCTGCGTTCCTCTGGGGTCCGTGTCTCCTTCTCTCACCCCTCCTGCGTTCCTCTGAGGTCCGGGTCTCCTTCTCTCACCCCTCCTGCGTTCCTCTGAGGTCCGGGTCTCCTTCTCTCGCCCCTCCTGCGTTCCTCTGGGGTCCGTGTCTCCTCCTCTCGCCCCTCCTGCGTTCCTCTGGGGTCCGTGTCTCCTCCTCTCGCCCCTCCTGCGTTCCTCTGGCGTCCGGGTCTCCTCCTCTCGCCCCTCCTGCGTTCCTCTGGGGTCCGTGTCTCCTCCTCTCGCCCCTCCTGCGTTCCTCTGGAGTCCGTGTTTCCTTCTCTCACCCCTCCTGCGTTCCTCTGAGGTCCGGGTCTCCTTCTCTCACCCCTCCTGCGTTCCTCTGAGGTCCGGGTCTCCTTCTCTCGCCCCTCCTGCGTTCCTCTGGGGTCCGGGTCTCCTTCTCTCGTCCCTCCTGCGTTCCTCTAGGGTCTGTGTCTCCTTCTCTCGTCCCTCCTGCGTTCCTCTGGGGTCCGTGTCTCCTTTTCTCTTGCCCCTCCTGCGTTCCTCTGGGGTCCGTGTCTCCTTCTCTCGCCCCTCCTGCGTTCCTCTGGGGTCCGTGTCTCCTCCTCTCGCCCCTCCTGCGTTCCTCTGGGGTCCGGGTCTCCTTCTCTCACCCCTCCTGCGTTCCGTGTCTCCTCCTCTCGCCTCTCCTGCGTTCCTCTGGGGTCCTTGTCTCCTCCTCTTGCTCCTCCTGCGTTCCTCTGGGGTCCGTGTCTCCTTCTCTCACCCCTCCTGCGTTCCTCTGAGGTCCGGGTCTCCTTCTCTCACCCCTCCTGCGTTCCTCTGAGGTCCGGGTCTCCTTCTCTCGCCCCTCCTGCGTTCCTCTGGGGTCCGTGTCTCCTCCTCTCGCCCCTCCTGCGTTCCTCTGGGGTCCGTGTCTCCTCCTCTCGCCCCTCCTGCGTTCCTCTGGCGTCCGGGTCTCCTCCTCTCGCCCCTCCTGTGTTCCTCTGGGGTCCGGGTCTCCTCCTCTCGCCCCTCCTGCGTTCCTCTGGGGTCCGTGTCTCCTCCTCTCGCCCCTCCTGCGTTCCTCTGGAGTCCGTGTTTCCTTCTCTCACCCCTCCTGCGTTTCTCTGAGGTCCGGGTCTCCTTCTCTCACCCCTCCTGCGTTCCTCTGAGGTCCGGGTCTCCTTCTCTCACCCCTCCTGCGTTCCTCTGGGGTCCGTGTCTCCTCCTCTCGCCCCTCCTGCGTTCCTCTGGGGTCCGAATCTCCTTCTCTCGACCCTCCTGCGTTCTGTGTCTTCTCCTCTCGCCCCTCCTGCGTTCCTCTGGGGTCCGGGTCTCCTCCTCTCGCCCCTCCTGCGTTCCTCTGGGTTCCGGATCTCCTTCTCTCGCCCCTCCTGCGTTCCGTGTCTCCTCATCTCGCCCCTCCTGCGTTCCTCTGGGGTCCGTGTTTCCTTTTCTCACCCCTCCTGCGTTCCTCTGGGGTCTGTGTCTCCTTCTCTCGCCCCTCCTGCGTTCCTCTGGGCGAGTGAAATTCCAGCTCCCCCTTCTTTCCTTGCCTGGGGTTCTTCCCTCTTTTCTCTTTCTCTCACATACACATGCTCTCTCCCAGGTCTCAAGACTCTCTGCTGTGGTTCTGAAGTTCATCTTCTCAAGGATGGCCTGGAATCATACTGTCCTGCTCACACTGCTGCCCACCGTCCTCATTTTAATTGGTGAGTAACCCCATTCAGTTTTACAAATGTAAAACGTTTTGTTTTAGGGTATAGGCTTAGTGTGAGTAGTATTTATAAATACATTAAAACCATATAACAAGTCCTCATTTAGATGGTTAAAAAAATATTATTTATTTAATTTAAATTAAACATAATCTGCTTTGAAATGTTTCTTCACAATCATAGTTTTACAAAAAAAAAGTACTGTGGTGGTACAATGGTACAGTGAAGATTATAGATACTGTACTATGGTGCTTTGCTGTATATATTGGTACTAAATGTACATAAACCATTTACATAGTATTTTAGGTTATTTCTAAGGACAAAATCTATAGTACATGTCCAAAATGTCATGGTATATCTATGGAACCATGTCTAAAAAAGATTGTATTAGCATGGTATTTTTGTAAATGTATTCAAAGGCTGCTTTAATTTCTTGTAAAACACATTGCAGAAAGAGTTAGCAATTATTTCATATCAGAAGAATTTTCTTAAAGACCTGATCAGAAAAAAATGAAAAGAAAACACTCTCTTTCTTTAGTGTTGGCTGGGGTTGAAAGTGCAGCTGTTAAAGATGGAAAAAACACTGAAGCTCAAGGTGAGTTCAACACACAGAGAGTTTTATGGGGACTTTCTATAGACAATGATTTTTATACTGTATATTCTATCCCCTAAACACAGCCCTCACAGAAAACTTTCTTCATTTTTACATAAAATAAAAATTGGTCCCCACGGTCTAGAGTTCACCAGTACTGCGCGCGCACACGCACACACACACACACACACACACACACACACACACACACACACACACACACACACACACACACACACACACACACACACACACACACACACACACACACACACACACACACACACACACACACACACTCTCCTCTTACTTCATTGCTTTTGCAGGCCCATCTAAACGAGTTTTCATGCCAGCATCAGATGCCTCAAACTTCTTCAAACGCCGAGGTCGCAGATCCCCAAGGACTTATGAAGAGTATTATGGTAAGTGCTCTCCTAATGACAGATATATAGTTTAACAATTAAAGAGCTTACAGTCCACTCTAAGTAATATCCCATCAAAATAATTCACACTGCAATAGGATGCAGATGTGAAGAAACAAATGAATAGCCTTCTTTAACTTTAATTATCTTACATATTAGAGGAGAGACACTAATGTGCTCTTATTTGTTACACATCTTCACTATGAGCAAATTAACACACACTCTTCAAAATAAAGGTCCTTTACTGGCATCTATAGATCCATGGAATCTTTCCATGGAAAACTCCCTATTGGAACCTTTATTAACTTTAAACACTATGATGGTGATTTCAAATAAAACTCCACAGATTAACATTATAGATAACACTAATCAGAACCATAAATAAAAATGTATTTCCAAACTATTTAAATTCCTCATAGTCTTGTATTCTGCACAGGTCTACTTAATTAAATATGTGGATTAAAGAGCCAATAAGTATTTCCTAACACCACCGTTGGGGGTAATGCATCACAAAAAACTTGAGTTACGAAATTAGATTAGTTTTTAAAGTAATGCATTACTTTTAAATTTACAACAAAATATCTTGAGTTACTTTTTCAAATAGGTAACATAAGTTACTTTGTTTTCCCATTTATTGACTACTACTACAGGTGTGAGTTTACATTTCTACATTTTTGTTATTAAAAAAACAAACAAGCAAGCCCAGATGAGAAAAAGTAATGCAAAAGTAACACAACATATTACTTTCCATTAAAGTAACTAAGTAACAGTTAGTTACATTTTAAAGGAGTAACACAATATTGTAACACATTACTTTTAGAAGTAACTTTCCCCAACATTGCCTAACACAATACAATATGCAACTGTGACAAAACATGAGTTGAAACTCTAAAAGAACTATGTAGTAGTAAAATAAAACAAATAAAAAACGAATGATGAAATGAAGAAATAAATGCAATGAAATGCTAAAAATGAACAACCTGCATTATACTTCTAAAGCCCATACTATTGTTTTAATGAAGAACAGTTCTTCAAACTTCTGGAGTCACAAAATTAATCTTGGACAACTATTTCAATTAATTCAAAAAACAAAAAAATATATATCTTGGACAATGCAGCATTGAGTCAAAAACTTGACTCAGAGAACCACTGGGCTAGAAGGACCAACCGGACAATATGGAGCTGTTCTCTCACTCTCTCTCTCCCACCCACACACACATACTGACACTCTCCCAAACGCCATCAGGCCGTCCCTTAACCTGCCAGCCTACAACTGCAGCAATAAAGGCATGGAACAGTTTTACTGAAGTGTATTTCAAGTTGTCAGCCAAGTGTTGGTGTGATGGTGCCGGAGCAGACACTGCAGGTTGGAGGAATTAAAGCAGTTCGAGAGAGAGAGAGAGGAATGTGCAGACATGAGCTAAACTAACCTCCCTCACTATGGAGAAAGAGAGCGAAACAGAGATTATTTTTGGCACCCAATTTTGTTAATATCTGCGAACTGCTGTCGGCAGGTTAATGGGAATATGTGTTGACCTTAAACCTGTTTATACTCTACAGTCTGGAGTTTTTGAGGATTCTGAGACGTCTCTAGAGACGAGACTAAGATTTTATTTGATGTTGCAGGATTGCAAGGATAGTGGATGCTTAACTGCTCATGTATCCAAACGTTGCAAGTACAGACTAGTAAAAAATAAAGGGTTGAGGTTGTTTTATGGAAATCCAGAAGCATATTTACACTTTGCCTAGTGATGGATCAACCTATATTTGGACATTTTGAGATTATAAGCATTGGCATGTCATTTCTGAACTCTAGCTTAGTCAATTAATGCACATTGTTTTCAAATAAGCTAGTGAAAATTGAATACATGAAGAATATATATATGTGTGTGTGAAATATATGTGTGATTTCTATGCTGAAATATGTCTTTAAACTCACTTTTAGCGGAGCAAAGGGTGAAGATGTCTGCAAATGAGCGGAGGAGGGAGCACTATGAGGAACAAAGCAACGAATACGAGAACTATTTAGAGGAGGAGCGTGATGGTGAGACTGATCTCCCTGTTTGATTATCTTGGCTTCCAAAAAAGGGAAACATGCTGTGCAAAACCTTTACGGGATAAAGACTAATAAAAGGGTGATGACAGCAGTGGCTCTGAGCCTCTAACAATGATTAGGAATTATAATCCAGAACACTTGATTGGTGACATTAGATCCCTACACTGATTTGGAAGTAAACAGTAAATTTGGCACAGAAGATGACATTTAAATTGAAAAACTTTATGCTCCAAGACTAAGAAAAGATTAGTCATTTCAGATTTTTTTTTTTTAATTCCACGGCTACTACAGTTATTGTTTCTACATAATGAATATTGGTTACACTTTATTTTAAGGTGACGGTTACATTGTAATAACTCAAATAAGTACTAAGTTATATGTACTTACGTTAGGGTTAGTTACTTGCAATTATACATAGTTTACTGTTATTATTACTATTGTAAGTACATGTAGTAAAGTAACTACGTCACTACGTGTTACCTGAATATTTTGAATTTTAATTTCTTTTTGATGATAATCATGGCTAAATACCACGGTACTGCAGTATATTGGTGGAATCTCCCAGACTAAATTTATTTTAGACTTAATAAATTGTTACCTTTTAATATTTAAGATATAGAATGTCTTTAAGAAATGGTCTTCAAGTCCAGTTCTAGCTGACGTGTCTTTGTATCAACAGAACAGAATGAGAGGACCAGAGAGAAGAACGAACAGTGGAGAGAATTCCACTATGATGGGCAATACCCACGATACCCTCACCACCGCCCGTACGTCTGAGCACATGACCACATGCAAGGCCTCGAGAGTGGTCTTCAGTGGAGGGATACTTTCATGACATTATATGACTATTATTCAAAACATATAAGCACTTTTAGATTTAAAGCTCTTAATACTACGAAGCCCCTAGGAAGAAAAAAATATGAAATGGGAGGGAAAATATGCCAATGTTTTTGTGTTCTCTTGCAAATGTTTTGCGTTCCCCTGAGAAAGTTTGTGTTCACTTGCAAAACGGTGTAGCACTGAATGCAAAAGTTTTGCGAAGGAACGCAAAGGTTTTGTTAGCGAACGCCAAGTTTATCAGAAAGCAAACATTTTAGTTTTGCGAGCAAACACAAAAGCTTTAAAATATATTTTTTCCACCACGTCCCTTTAGAATGGAGCTCCTAAAGGGACAAAACTATGAGATAAGAGGAAAAATTGTTAATGCTTTTGCGTTCTCTCGCAAATCTTCTCGGTGGAACACAAAACTTACTTTTTATAATATAACATTAAAAATCAATATTATATAAAAAAAAAATTTAAAATCATATTTTTTCCTCCCATCACCATGTTAGGGGCTCCATATAATACATGTATATTAAAAGGGTTTGTGTATGAAAGGTGTTTTTTGTGTGAGTGTTATAATGACTTATCTTGAATCAAAAATTCTCTTTATCGGACTCATCAAAACATTCATGATTAGTTTGTGATTTTAAGCTTTTCCCCCCAAGAGCAATTGCTTAATTCCTTCAGTAATTGCATTCAGCTATCATCTGACCTCCCCTTTTCTTCTCATTTTCCACATTAGTGAGGATTTGATATAAAATGCAACAACCAGAACAATAAAAAAGGGACAGTAAAAGCCAATAAAAGTAAAAATGTAAAAAAAAAAAAAAACTTGCCTTTATTGCAACATATTGTAATTATGTCATAAATATGGTAATTTAATATATATGCATATAGAGCTCAGATTTGTGTATCTACAGATGGAATAATAATTCCAAGGCAGTATTTGCTGGCAATGGAGTGACATTCCTGTGCTGAGAGCTTAGACAGATGGGAAAAAGAGGGAGAAAGTAACAAGTGGAAAGAAAGATTTATCGACCTTCCTGAGTCTCTGTGCCGTTACCCAAATCTGACAGGAGAATGACCTCCTGCCACTCCTACTGCTTAAAGAAGAGCACAGAGGGGTAAATAAAGCTTTAAAATATCACTGCATGCTGTGAGATCAACAAGATTTAGCATGTGTGCCGTCCCCTCCAGTCAAATCAATATGAGAACGTTCACAAATTCACTTAGTATCGTTTAATTCAGGTGTGCCACTTGACACAGTTGATATTAAAGTTCAGAATTAAAATAACAGTATATATTTACATTTAAAAGGCTTGACAGCTTATCTTAAAACAACAAATATATAGACAACAGACAAACACTAGTAAAATCACATTTAACATTGATCAACTTAAATGTAACGCTGATGCCCCTTCAAAGCTTCAGTCACACTTTCCGAGTATGAAGACGTGATCCGAACCTCCTCATCTGTGTGTTTAGACTTCTCCCATGAGACTGGGCTCAGGCCGCGCACAGGACAGCTGACTCTACTTTAAACTGTTGAGGAATTTGGCCTGTTCCTCTCCGCGTGGCAACAGTAGCTCCCCTCCGATTTTGGGTCCCTTTTTCTCCTGTGGAAGTGAAATACAGAGCAAGTTACACGCTTATATAATTGAATTGCTGAGGTACCACTGAAAAAATACAACCCAATTCTAATTATTTATAAATACTGTGCACTTAGAACATTAAATAACATGAATCTAATTCTATTGTAACCGGTTTCAAGCAATTAAAGGAATTTAAATAAAGCATAATAATAAGTAAAGAATTGAAATGTACCTTTAACATGCCGTCTCTCTCCCACTTGAAGAGGCCACAATGGCTAAAATAGAAAAGTGAAATTTAAGTTATTAAAACAACTTATCAACTAACAGTTAAGTATTAAAATGTCAGTATCTTATATAAAATGTAACCCATGACTCCTGAAAGTCCGTCACACACCTGCAGGCTCCGTGTGGCATCCGTGCCAGGCAGATCTTTCTCTGCCCACAGGGGCATTTGAAGAAGCGCTTGACGGCGTCGTGCCAGTGGTAGTCATGTTTCTGTTCCACACAGCGGTCCGCTGGTTTAAAGTGGGTGTATTTACACTGCGGGCGAGAGGGGCTCATGAACTAAATCGCATAAACGGTCCGTGATTTACAGGTGTAATCACACCGAAACCATGTAATGGTCTAATTAGCATCTTAAAGAGGTTTGTTTGCTTTTTGTTCCTCTGGAACGACAGGGATTATGTCACAAATAATGTTCACGATTGGTTCGTCATTAAGACTTGCTGTGAATAAATACTAAATTGCTCCTAACGATGCAGGAGAAATCACTCTGAATGAGACTGCAATAAATGTGTTATTATTCCACAGGGATTTTCAAGTGCACCACTTGAAATTTAAAATGCATCCAGCGCTTTTTTGTACCTCATTTTTCACTGGAAAACCAGAGTTATGTAATTTATGGCTTACTCAGCATATAGGACCGATGCAGTGTCTCTTTAGTTGCAAATCTGTTGACTTACGGTTTTGCAGGTGACGGCCCGACACTTCATCTCCCTGATAGCCTTCATCTTCTCCTCCATTTTCTCTTTTTGCACCAGCGGCTCAAAATACTCCTGCATGGCCTGCTCCTCAATCTAGACGGATAACATTTAGTCACACATGCAAGAAAATTCCACCGAGGCATGACCTGAACAATCATTTCATATCACATGTGATGAAAAAAATAAACAAAACAATGGTGCATCCAAAGCAAATAAATACTGAACGCTTCAAATCAACCGTAAGCTCCGCCCCCCTATTGTGACATCACATATCAAAGCATTGACATTCTTTAAAAACACACAAACACGCTGCTGTTCAGCCAAGATACAGACCTCTCCCATCATCCACGAGTTTGAAGACTTGGCGTTGAGGATACGCTGAAACTCCTCTGATTGGATGTACTCCAGCTGTTCCCGCCTCTTTTTCTGAGCTGGCTCCTCCTCCTCACCAATTGAATTTTCATCAGTTACTGCAGATAGATTTGTAGAAGAATAAGTGCCTTAGAGAAAAGCAAACAAGCAAACAGTCAATCATAAAACTCATAAAGGTCTGTACCTGTAGGTGTGGAGAGATTACGCTCTACACGATATGTGATGTCATCGCTTTTGGCTCGCTTGCGTTTAACAGCATTTGGGTCGTCTTTAACAATGACTGAACCTTTGGCTTGGAGTTTCCTCAATGCCGCCAACTAATAAACAAAAATAAATAAAAACAGCTATTATAAACTAATTTAAAGCAGTTGGAAATTAATCCTGAAAGCATCCAGGGGTTTGATCAAGGGGGATACTGGCGGTCCGTGGAAATTTATTTTTATTCTCCCAAATTTAACTTAAATGTTATAGAATTACTGCTTTGAGGATAGAAATCACAAGATTAATGTGGTTTTTTTTTTGTTCTATTGATGGCTTTTGTTTTTAATAAAAAGATGCATTAGAGCATACTTTAAATTCTTATATCAATAAATAACAAGAAATACAAATGTTTTTTTAAATGTCATTTAAATGTTCCATTTTTAAATATGTATTAATAATTGAATAACTTAAATTAACTCTTTCCCCGAATTAACGTTCTCTTGCAGTCCTATAGCTCGCCCTGGGTTTGACATTTCATTTGCAAACATTAGGCAGTTTTGATTTATACGTTTAATGTTTGATGATCGCATTATTTTATATGTGCCACTTTATCGCTATATATATACCCGATTTTTCATTGTACCTGATTTTTTACAATATATTTTCATTTTTATTAATATATTATTATTATTTGTAACTCATTTGATAATTTAAGTTATTAAAATATTAAAAATGATAATGGTTTATTATGCTAACTTAATTTTAATTATTATAATTATTTCTCATTGTTATTAACAATGAAGTTAATAAATATAAATCTCACATTCCTTGGAATAATTTTTATTATTATTTATTTATATCAAATTCAACTGAAAATATTTCTCTTCATGTTTTTGCATTTAACTGCACTTTAATAACAGATAGAAAAATGATACACAGCAACACAACATTCTAGAATTAAAAAAATCCTTTAATGATGGAGCACTTTCTGGGGCCAGTACCTTTGTGGCTGAGAGGCTCTTTGATGAAGGTGGAGACAGATCAAGAAGGATGTCCTCTCCTTCTGAAAAACCACGGCCCAGCGATGGAACAGCAGGACCTGAGAGACGGGGCACAGGGGCACACGACCCTTTCGGGACCTCCGAGGCTGCTTTTGGGGAGAGCAGGGGACCCCTGCTTACACCGGGTCGTGAGGGGGCAACAGGACCCCCACTGTTCTGACCCAGCACCCTGGGTAGAAGGAAAAAATATGTATAGCGCATCTACTGTAAGGAAAGTTTAAGGGTCACAAGAGCACAACCAATCCAGAAACTCAATATGTATCAGCTTTCAAATGTAATGCAAAACAAATACAATGAGTAGTTAAAGAAACTAATATGAAAAAACACCCCTCACCTATTTTGAATCTCTTCTGCCCTCTTCTTTCGAGCAAGCATTCTCTGCTGGTGTTGTTCTTTCTGCTGTTTGAGAAGGTCAGATGCAGATATAGACTGAACTGAAGATCCCGTCACAGCTAAAACAAAGGCAAATAAAAAATAAGGCAAGTAAGAAATGAAATTTGCAAGCTATCCCAGTGACAAATGTGCAGGCTTTTGGTTTGTTTCATTGCATCCCAATTGTCGGGTGGAATTCAACAGACATCTGCTGGCCCAAAACAGTACTGCAGCATCAGAGAACATTCATAATTATTATTAATAGTGCAACTAGCTGCTCAAATTGCTTAAAACGCATGAAAACCAACAGTGTTTGAGGTCAAATCTGGCATGGTGGCCCGCGAGGTGCATGGTTTCGTAAATTAGATTTGAGAGTTGTTTTAGTCTGTTCCTCACACGTTACAGATTAAGAATGACATGAGAGTGAGTAAATGCTCATAGAAGTTTAATTTTGGATGAACTATTTCTTTAAATTACCTGTACTTTTGGCATGTCCCAAATGCCTCTTTATATTTAGTGCTCCAGGCGTCGGCATAGACATCAGGCCTTTGAAATCATCTGAACAGCCCAACACCTCGCCCGAATTCAGAGCTACCGGAACCAACACTTGATTAGAAATCATGAACAAGCACAAAAAATGGCAGCCATTTGGAGAAGGAAAAAAAGAAGTGTACTAAACAGAAAGTTTACCAAGTTTCTTAGTTGGGATGGATGCTAAAATAGACTGCATAGTGGGTTGTTTCTTTGGCTGTGGGGCAGACCTGTCATAATAAAAGATTCATACGATAATTTTAGGGTTTGTGTGGATTTAGAAAGGTCATAAAAAGAGGCAGTGAACTCACGTCGAGGGCGCACAGGCGAGTGACGACATGCCCCCGTAGTGGAAGTTAGATTGACACAGGCGCTCCTTCAAACTGCCCCGCCCCTTTCCTTTACCGGGGGCGGGGCTTGTGAAGCTGGACTGAAGCTCAGATCTCTTTGAGCTCATTTTCTTGTACTGGGCTTTAACGTGGTACTGGCAGTACTGGCATTCATACTGTTAAAGCAAACAGGAGTAATGAATTGGCTGATTGTGAAATACTTCAGGAAAGGAAGATCAATGAACATGGAGACTTACCAAGTTGACTAGCTGAGTACAAGAGTCCCCGTTCTTTTTTTTTGCCTTGCAGGTGCCGAAATCCATGGCTTCTCCCATTACAAGGACCTTCTGTGGGTGGTCCACTGTCAGGCTGAGCTGGAGAGAGCAACACGTACCACATGACTCATTCAAATTAACATTGTTCGCAATCTGTTTTACTTCCAGAATCAGACATATTTTGGAAATAAATAGGGGTAATATACAAAAGTGTTATTTTAGTATTTAGGTAATGTGTTAGTATATTACATACATTTTGATTTTAAAAATAACATTAAATTCCATTTGTATTTTACTTCCATAATGTGACATTTTTGAGTGAAACAATATTTAGCAGGTAATAATGAGGGGTGGGACTTGATTTTATGCATCAGGATTTGATTGAATGGAAACACGTGAAGTTATTGTTTAATATTATTTTGGTTCCAGTTGTTAAAGGGGCTATATGTAGAATACAGAAACCTGTTATTAGTGACACCGGTGGCTGTTAAGTGAACTGCAGCCAGCAACTTATTGCTTGTGCTCTCACTGGTGCACATGTACAAAAAACTGAACGTGATTCAAAGCCCTGATATACTCATGGCAAAGTTTTTTCGCTCTTCATTTAGAAGTAAAAAGTAGTTGGATAAATCTTTGCAGTGGTATACTGTTAACGAAAATTCAGACGCTGCTGAGAGCGACATTCAGATGAATATGTAAATATGTGCAGCACCCTTTCCTCTCAATAACAAAATAAACAAAACAAAAATGAGAGCGGTGAAAAACAGCAGTTAAGAAAGCATCTGATCATAGCGATGCGGATGTGTTTGCACCAGCTCTGCAATTCACTGACATCATGTCGACAGGTGAGGTAATTATAATCAAACTATCATAACAGTGTAATTTTAGTGTATATTTGAGACTATAGAATGCATAGATCTGAGACTATATTTTGAATTAATTCATTTTCTTAGCATGGCATTCACATTACAGTACAGAATGGCTCTTTCAGCATTATCCTGAACATTGTATAAGCATTCATTTCATGGAATCATAGAATGTGTCATAGAATGGAAGAGAGGCTCTCAGAAGCTCACAACTGCGTAAACGTCATATCCTTTTGATTTTCCTGGCTAAAACATCCCGAGTCAGTCACATAAAATTAGTCTACAGGCTTTCATGAACAACCTAGGAAGTCAGGGAAGGTCTCATTTTCACACATTGGCAAAAAAAGAAAAGAAAAAGTGATTAAAACATGAAAATTCATACATACAGCCCCTTTAGAGATAGAAAAGCATCCTTTTTTAATATATGATATTGAGGGCTTTCACAGACCTCATTGGAACCCTCTTTGTTCTTCATTGGGTTTGGATTAAGGATGCCAATCACTGTCCCAGTGTCAGTCTTCCACAGATCCGTGTGAACTGACCCAAACAGGAAGAGAGACACAATCACTTCCAAATTATGAAGGTCATTCAGCTTCCAGATGCTGAAGGTTTTCCCCTACAAAATATACAAGGGTATAATCAAACATACAAGATGTAACACATTTACAAGAGTTCAAATCTCAGAAACACTGGCCTCTTACATTGTTTTTGCTCTGTGGGGTAATCTTATTTATCACCACTGCGAAGGTGACCCAATCACTGTCCTCTAAATTGTCCCTGGCCAGTCGATCGGGCAACTGAGAGAGCTTGATCAGTTTGCGGCTGGCCATTTTTTGCTCAATGTCTATGGAAGACAGACGTGGTTTTCTACAGAGAAAAAAAAACATTGTGCTTTTAATAGCAAGAAAGGGAAAATCTGAAATACATATTTATGTAAAATTAAGGTCAAGTTCAGATGGTATCAGGTTATTTATGGATCTTATAATTAAATCAACAACTTAATTTATTAATTTTCTATAATAAAAACAATTAAAGCAACATTAAAGAGGCCATATTATTCCCTTTTTCAAAGTCTTGATTTTGTTTTTAGGGTCTACTAGAATAGGTTTTCATGCTTGAATGTTCAAAAGGCATTATTTTACACATATTTTACATTATTGCAGAACCTCTCTTTCTAGTCTGTCAGTAACACTTCAGTTCCTGTCTCTATGAAGCTCCTCCTTCAGAAAAGCACATTGTGCTCTGATTGGCCAGCTGGACCAGTGTGATGTGATTGGTCAACTGCTTTGAGTGCATTTTGGAACACAAGTTTTTCAACACACTACTAAAACACAACCAGGCCTCATCCTTTTTCTTTTTTCCATATGCATTGTTGGGGAATTATTTAAATAAGGAACATAGTGATGTGTCCATTCCAAGAATAAAACTCAAGACTATAATGGAGGCGTTTCAGGGAGTCCAGAAACTCTGCGCTCTGATATAGAGAAGAACTCCTTTAGGAGGGATTTTGTAACTTTCCAGATATTTTTCATGCTCAAACAGCAAAATTACACAATAAAGAAAGTTGAAAATATATTTAAAAAAAAATATATATATATATAATAGTACCTCTTCAATCATTTCAACAAGCCAAAGTTATTGTACACTGACCTGAGTCTGAGACCTGAGAATTTCTCCACGGCAACCTCTTGATTGACAGATGGACATGGTGTGGCCTGGCGCACAGTGGGAGGAGTCTTAAGAGGGGGCGGTGACTTCAACATAATGTCTCTCATTGGCTGAGATTGGCAGTTATTCATACTCTGCCCAATAGGAGTCTGCCTTTCCGAGGATGCTAATTTACAAAAAAAAAATATTTCGAGCAATTCCATAATTTTTTTTTTGAAAGCAAAAAGAACCTAAAAACACTGCGACTTGCACCTGCTTTGGGTGGATGGGCCGACGTCTGCTTGTTTTTCTGTTTTGCTTTGACACCTGACGGAGGAGAGGCTCTGCTGTCCCGTCGTGTTGGTGGTGTAGTATTCAAACCCCCCCGAGGGGGTGTTAAGGGTTTGGTTCTCGCCGGTCTCTGGATGGACGGTTTGTTTTCAGGTTGTGTGGCTTTCTGTGAGGCCTCCAGCTGCTGCTGTAGCTTTTGCATCTTCTGCTGCATTAAATTTAGTTCGGCTGGAAGACAAATACAGTTATCACCACCACGTGACAGTCCATAACATGTGCATATCTAAACATGCCTAAAATAACTTGACATTACCCTCCAGATCTTCCTTTGACTTATTCAAGTCACCGCCCTCTTCAGCCGAGCTGGATTTCCCAGGTGCCACGTCTTCTTCCTCCTCCTCCGGCTCAATATATTGATCACCGTCATCATCCTCATCGAAGAGGTCGTCCAGATTGTCAGTGTCCTCTCCAGCAACATGAGTCTCCAGATTCTGGCTCTCGCTCTCCGCAAATAAAGACAGCAGCATGTCCAGATTCTCCTCCTCTGATGTCAGACACATGTAACAATTACATTGTACAGTATATTGCTCATTCATTTAATATAGCAGTTACAAAATAGAACATAACATATGTCATATAAATACATGTACATTCAGTTAATAATAAAATTATTTCATATAACATTTTATAAGGATCATATATAATACATACATACTATATAGAACAGGTTCTTACACATTGATTAGACATAACAGATTAAAACAAATATATTATGACTGTCATGTGTAATACTCTTAAAATACTATATGAACACATGCACTACATATAAAAATATATGATCGAATAAAGTACAGGAATATACTATGGCCAAAAAAGTATTTCAAAAGAGCAACAACAGCATACAAAAGTATATATTATATTATAAAATACTGATGATATCATAATACACATCATAGAGTATTTAGTAAAAATCAGCCCAAGAGATTTCGGGAACCGGGAACTGCAGGAACATATCTCATCTAATTTAAGTAAGTTAGCAGCTACGGTTTATTCAACCAAGTAATAAACTGGCCAAACATTTGTACTAATATGCTGTCAGACATACCTGTCATTTTGATTTTGATCGCTTTTCCTTGCTCTGTGTTTATATTAAAGTTATTTAACAACTCAGAGGATCAGAAGCCGCAGCTGTTGTTTCAATGTTGGCGCGAAAAACGTTTAATATTCAGGACCCCGGAACCACGTCACTTTCCGAGAGAACTTGGTGCCTGTCCATAACATAATAATAATAAGAAGAAGAATTGAAAAATAAGAATTAAATTGTTTTACAAAAGCATCATAATTTAAAAAAACTTCACAATAACCTTACGTTTTTGTAAAAAAAAAAAAAAGACTGAAAAATACAATCAATCTAAATGTTTACTGTACCGTCACGTGGTTCTATTCACGTCCATAACATAATAATATAACAAATTAACCTGTTTTAGTAAAATATCACAGTTTAACAAAAACATCACAAAAACCCTACATGTTTAAAAAAAAAAATCGAAAAATACAATAAAACAAAATGTTTACTGTAGCGCCACATAGTAATAGTTACATTTCCAGGTCTAAAAACAAAACAAAAAAATCTTTTTAAGCACGCTTAGTTTTCCGAGAATATTGGCTGATATTGAGCTCTGTTCTTGGTAAATGATTAATTAAGTTTGGATTTGCTTTGATAGACTTATAAATGTAAAATCAAATTATTAATATTACAATAAGTTATAATAATTGTATACATTTTTAATACATTTAAACAGTTCATTGTTCATTTATAATTTACATAATATCAAATGGATTCCTTTATTCATCAGTCATGTGAATTATAAATGTATATAAATATACAGGCATTCAGTGTCAAGTTGCACCTGTTTACAATGTGTGAACAATAAATTATGTTTAAAAAAAAATGTAAGAGTCAAGTTTGATAAATAAATTTGAATTACACTCTTAGTAAATATTCAAGGAAAAATGATAGGAAAGAATAACAAATAAATAAGAGACATAAAACCAAAATCTAAACTGTCAAATTTATTAGATAAAAATTAATACTTATTCACGTACACAGCATCGCATATGCATCTTCCAAAATAAACTGTGATGTTTTAGAACAATTTACAATCAATGAAGGCCTTTTTTAGACAATTGGATACACAATATATAATAATCAGCTACTGTACATATATGAACATGTAGCTACAGTACATCAAAAACAAACTTTTTATGTCAGTTTTATGCTAAGATCTGATTACAATACCAAGTACATTTCCTAATAAGGAGTCTTTCTATGACACTTACTGTATTGCCTATAAATATAACTATTATTTTGTTTTGTGGTTTTCTTTTGTTGTTACAGGTCAACGGCAGACAGGGTGTACTGGGAAAAAATAATGCACAGTTCTAGCTGTCAGAACTTTTAGCTAAATTTGGTCAAATCCTGTTTAATCATCTATTTAATATTGAATTGTAAAACAGTGCAAACACTGAATAAGTACTGTTAGTATATTAGGAATGTTCAGGCAACCGTGGTAAAACTCTAAGGCCGCTGTTCAAGTACTAGTCGAGTTCATCACTCTGATGATCAGCACACAAGCTTTGACTGCTGTGGGCCTGTAGAATTGCAGAGGAGAATCTCACTGCTTCAGCACAGGCAACTCTCTGGGTTTAAAGAAGGCCTGGGACATTCCCATAGCATAGATATACACCTTGGAGTCCACAATGATTTTCTCTTTTTGCAGTAACACTATAAAAAAAAAAAAAGGAACAACATAAGGTTTAGTACATCAAAGCAAAATCTAACAAATTGAGTGAAAATCATGCAAAATGAATACTGAATAAATAGGTCATTTACACCGGAGGTCGAAAGTTTGGAATAAGAATTTTTTTCTTTTTTCTGTTATGCTTACCAAGGCTTAATTTATTTGATAAAAAAATACAGTAAAATTATTGCATTTTAAATAACTGTTTTTGATTTGAATATATTTTAAAATGTAATTTATTCCTGTGATGGTAAAGCTGAATTTTCAGCATCATTACTCCAGTCTTCAATGTCACATGACCCATCAGAAATCATTCTATTGTGCTGATTTACTGCTCAAGAAACATTTATTGTTATTTTCAGTGATGAAAACCCTTTTTACTGCTTAACATTTTTGTGGAAACCATGATTAATTTTTTTTCCAGGACTCTTTGATGAATAGAGAGTTTAAAAGAACAGCATTTATTTGAAATATAAATCTTTTGTAACATCATAAATGTCTTTACTGGCACTTGAACCAATTTAATGCATCCTTGTTGAATATAAGCTTTTTTTTTTTTTTAAGATTGAGCTTACCCTAACCTTTTAAATGGTAGTGCATCACAGTTTACACAAACTATTAAGCAGCACAACTGTTTTCAACACTGATATTAATAGCAATAATAATAATAAAAGTAAATCAGCATATTAGAATGATTTCTGAAGGATCATGTGACACTGAAGACTGGAGTAATGATGCTGAGAATTTGGCCTTACCATCACAGGAATAAATTATATTTGAAAATATATTTAAATAGAAAGCTGTAATTTTAAATAGTAATAATATTTCTGTTTTTACTGTAATTTTAGATTATTCTTACTCAGCATAAGAGACTTGAGCTTTTATTTAGCAATACAGTTATTCATAACCAATGGACATAGTTATAAACTAAAAAATTATGCATTTTTCATCAGTAAGAAATCCACTCACCGTCAATTTTTTGCTGGAATTCATCCAAAGGTAGAAGAACAACCTCCACAAATTCTGAGAGACAAAATACATTTTCAGAAAAAAAAGAAAAAAAAAGAAAAAAAAAAACCTTAATCAAATAATGGTGACTTATTTTTTTTTACTGGAAAACAAATGCATACCTCCATCACCTAGACATGCACAATGGAGAAAAAAAAAGGAAAAAATGAATAGCTCTGAATTAATTTCAAACAAATTATGTTTAAATAACAGGAAATGATTCTTCACTCACCCAGCTGCTGAGTGGGGTTTATATTTTCACTGTCATCTCCGTTAATATGTACCATCACGATCTGTGTGGTGCAGTTAGACAAGCCTGGGTCTAAACATGTGACTAAAAGACAGAAAGATATTAAAATACATAAGTTATAAGCATATAGTCAAGTATACACACACATGACAGCAGTTGTACCTGGGGTGATGCCCACGACCTCCCCTTTGTAACCCGTCTCCTCCTTTAGTTCTCTCAAAGCAGCCGCTTCAGCACTCTCATTGTCATCAATCAGACCTGAAATATTCATACAGAGCGAATAATCAATGGTTAATTTATTTTATATAAACTATTATAGGCTGTACAAACCTAAAGCAGACTGGCATCATCAGACCTGCAGGAAACTCCAGTACGTTGCATCCCAAGGGTGGACGAAACTGCTTCACCATGACGACACAGTCTTTATGTAGGGTCCGCTTCAGAAGGGCTATGATTCCCACACCTTACAATATTTATAGAGCATTAAAGCATGAACAAAGTTCCAAGTGAATGTGTGTGAGAGTGTCTGGACGCACACACACCGTCAGCTGCACTGTTGGCTACTCGGGTTGTTCTCTTTGCGGTTTCCCATGTTCTGAGGGGACAAAGATCCACAAAAGATATTCCAGTTAAATGTCTAAAAAGATAGCATCTGTCTATCTGTCTGTCTGTCTGTTTATCTATATGTATGTATGTATGTGTGTATCTGTCTGTCTGCCCTGCTGTCTGTCTGTCTGTCTGTACATTGATGTCTCTTTCTGTATATCAATCCATTCGTCTGTCTATATCTATCTATCTATCAATAAATTATTCCAAAAATAAACATTAGGCTGTTTGACGGAATTAAACCAGATTATTCCAATTATTTATCGATCCATCTACCTGGCTATCTAACTAGAAATAAGCAGTGAGAGTATCATCATCATGTCCACTCCACTCAGTTCAGAGGTCACATATCACTCACACACAGACACAGATCAATACCTGGTGCTTCCAGAGGGATCCACATATGTGGTCTTCTCAAGCTTCACCCAGTTTCCACTTGCTATCAGCTAACAAGAGCACATATTTTAGTGTTTAAGAGCACTTGGTAACAACATGTGGATGTTCACATGATGGCAAAATGTAACATGTTTATTTTACTGTTGATTTAAGACAGATTCTTACCTCCTCTTTGATTACATGAGGTTCAGTAGTGGCTTTCTTCGGAGAGCTCATCTTGTGTCTATTGTGTTAATTCTGCACTTGCAAAAGAAATTAAGTTACAGGGCGCATGATGTTGTCATGATGATGACCATAGTCTATTTCAACTGGTTAATACGCAAAAAGGTAACGGGAAATCTGTCTAAGTCGTTTGAATTAGCGGGGTACTTACCAGACAAATCCGAGAGAATATTAAATAGATCACAGTGATCTAGCCCGAGAAAGTAGTGATTGTGCTGATTAGTTAGTTTTCTTTCATGTAGTCACGTGTTCAATGAACATCTGCCCACTTGTGTGCAGCTAAAACAGTTCCTCCTCTTGTACGTTGCATCGTGTTCTCGTTGTATACATTATGTTGTCAACCTGGCCACTTAAATTCAAAAAGAAAAAATATTATTGAACATAAATCTTCCTTAAAGTATTAAAAACACAGAATTGTTACAAAACAAAGCACAGTTATAAATCGGAACTGCTGTAGTAACTAACGTTAGTTCCGTAGTTATACCGGAATGTTTTTGAGGTTGCGCAGATTACCAGTGTAGTTTCAGGCAGCATGAAGAAGGAGCAGGTTGTAAACTGTCAGTTTTCTGTTTGGTATAATTTATTCAAGAAACACACTATTAAGAGGTAAGAGAGTTATTTGCACAGTGGGGTTAATAATATATAATGATCGCGGAAACTCAGAAATAGTCCAAACATCGAGCGCTGTAGTAAAAAGTACGTTACCATAGCAAATTATGGTAATGATGCAGCCATGGACATTTACCATGGTGCTACCATGGTTGTGGACAATATTTTGGATATGCTTATTAGTACTGCCATGTTTTTTACAAGTACCATTGTATTTGAATATGAATATAACGTTATGGCAAAATATGATTCAATTTCTGTACTGTAATCTTCCTCCCTCTCTCTCTCTCTCTCTCTCTCTCTCTCTCTCTCTCTATCTCTCTATGTGTGTGTGTGTGTGTGTGTGTGTGTGTGTGTGTGTGTGTGTGTGTGTGTGTGTGTGTGTGAATTAAGTACTATAACAAAGCTTAGAATAATGATGGACCTTGCAGTTTATATGCTGTTAGTGTGCTGTTGTAATTAAGTATTTAGTGCTGGTTATTTTCTCTTTTTCAGCTTGATACTACCTATACCTCAAAATGTAATCGATTACTTATTAGATGACGGGACACTTGTGGTTTCTGGCAGGTGAGATTTGGTATTGAACAAACAAATTGAAACAGTTTCTGTTCTTGCCGGGTTATTAAGGATGTATTATTGTCTCTCTTTATAGTGAGAACAACAATTTGCAAACACAGGCGAACAACAGTGACTCAGATGAGGAGGACATTCAGGTATGTGTGTGGATGTTTGAAATACAAGCACATTTAGATATCTCTTATACAACTCAACCAGTTTCCTGATCTCATGCTTTTGTTTTCCAGTGGACTGACGATGAAACCACAACAACCGTTACGGTGCGTCTCGTTCCTCTCAGCCGGTCAAAGCTGAGCTGATCTGATATAGTTGTGCAGGTACTAAATTGTGTGTATCTTCCACAGGCCCCAGAATTCCCAGAGTTCAATGTAAAGGTGCAGGAGGCCATAAATGTTCTGGGCGGATGTGTCTTCCCAAAACTGAACTGGAGCGCCCCTCGGGTGAGTAGATTTTCCTCCCAATTGTATTTCATACATATGAACGTATAATACTCACAATACCCTTCATCTTTTTGTCTTCCTTCTCAGGACGCTAACTGGATTGCCCTGAACAGTTCCTTGCAATGTCAGAGTCTAAGCGACATCTTCCTCCTCTTCAAAAGTTCAGATTTCATCACACATGACCTCACACAGCCGTAAGTCTCTCACACAGATGCATAAAGGCTGAAATTTCCCGTTCCCATCAAGCTCTGTGTGATTTGATTTTTCTTCTTAAGAAATTCAAGAAAGCTGGTTGGTTGAAGTAATAATTTTGTATATCCTTTGTCAGATTCCTCCATTGTAGTGATGATTCTCCAGACCCAACCATAAACTATGAGGTACAGAAAACACAATAAAGCAGTCAAGCATACTTTTATCAATATGCACCATTCAGATATTTTTGTTCCATAGCACACCATTATATTATATATATTATATTATATTATATTATATTATATAATATATTATATTATATTATATTATATTATATTATATTATATTATATTATTATTCAAAAGTTTGGAGCATGTAAGTTTATTTTATGTTATTTTTTTTATAGTAATCACTACCTCAGCAAGAACATTATTAATAACAATACATGTATTGTTCAAGTTATTGTACAATGTTATTGTTAATAATGTTATTATTATTTTTAACAGCAAATCATTATATTAGAATGATTTCTGAAGGATCATGTGACACTGAAGACTGGAGTAATGATGCTGAAAATTCAGCTAAAAATCACAAAATATTTTATATTTATACTATACTATATTTATATTAAAATAGAAGTAATATTAAATGTTTTGTAATATTTCACAATATTATTGTTTTTACTGTATTTTTCAAATAAATGCATAAGAGACAAAAACATAAATCTTACCAACCCCAAACTTTTGAACGTTACATTAGATTAGATTAGATTTGATTATACCGCAATGAAACCCGATGGATAACCCTTAAATATCTCTTCATTAAATAAATACTATTAAATAATGAATAGTTGCTCTGTGGGACTTTTTTTGTGCAGTTGGTTTTGAGAAAATGGAGCGAGCTCATTCCAGGAGGAGAATTCCGTTGCTTTGTGAAAGAGAATAAACTAATTGGTATGAACATCCTGCATTTATTAAACTAATATGAATATTCTGTTTCAAATGTAATGCTTTATGTAATTGAATTGAATGCATTGTATAATATAATGTAGCATGTGATAATCTTTTGTTTTTTAGCGATCTGTCAGAGAGATTACACACAACATTACCATCACATCGCCAAACAAGAGGCCAGCATCTCCTCATCTATCCTGAAATTCTTCAGAGACCACATCCAATACCAGTTCCCAGATGAGGACTGTAAGTGTATCAATGTGGAGGAGAAAATATGTCTTATTTTTTTTAAAGTTACATTACATATGTTCATTAACAATATTCTCTTTTTTTTTCCAGTTGTCCTGGATGTTTACAGAGACAGCTCGGTAAGGTTTTTATGAATGCAAATTGTACATTTAAATGTGTAATTTACTGTATAGCAATGTATGATTGTACTCTGAGGTTTAGTGTCCATCAGGATTTATCAAAATTCTAGTAGACCCTAAAAACATAATCAAGACTTTGTAAAAGGGGATAATATGGCCTCTTTAATGATTCGACTCGTGTATTTACAAGACTGCACAAACCTTAAATAAGCGCCTTCATATAAAAAAGTTTGTTTTTCTAAAGGGACGTGTGTGGTTGATTGACTTCAACCCATTTGGTGATGTCACAGACTCTTTGCTTTTCACATGGGAGGAGCTAACGTCTGGCAAAAATCTCTCAGCCAATCAGACGCAAGAGGACACAACACAGCAGGTAGTTTATACTTGAAAATGGTGCCCATTATACATCAAACCCTGTTCAAATGTATTTCACTGGCAGTATTTTAGAAGACAAAAGTGCTGTGTTTTATTAATGGCATGCATACCATATTTTATTAGGACGGACCTGCGTTTCGATGCACCACCAGTGAGGTCACGGTGCAGCCCAGCCCATGTCTGTCCTACAGAATCCCACGAGACTTCCTGGACCTGACCACAGGGGAAGATGCCTATAAACTCATTGATTTTCTTAAGCTGGTGAGTGAGATAAGGTTAAAACAAGGACCTCTGTAGAAAAAACTTCCGGCTTCATTTATGCAGCAGCATTTATAGATCAACCGTATATCGACCGTATTCAGTAGCCGAAGTGACTCACTTTAAAGTGCCTGTATTATGCTTTTTCGTATATTTCCTTTCATGCAGTGTGTAATATAGCTTTTTGTGAATGTAAAAGATCGGCAAAGTTTCAAAGATCAAAGAGTATGATAAATGGAGTTTTTGTCTCCCAAAAGAAAGAACCCATTCTGAACTGCATGAAACGAGTCGTCAGTAATGTAAGGTAGGTTTGTAACAAATTTGCATAATGCCGGCCCGGACCGCGAACAACATTTCCTTAATTTGTATCATTGCTGTAAGCGGCAGTCCAATCACAACAAACTGAGCCATCTGACCAATCAGAGCAGAGCAGGCTCTCAGGAAGGAGGAGTTTAGAGAGACCGAATCCTTTATCGAACCGTTTCAGACACTGTGAGATAAGATGCTGGATAAAGGGGGCACTTTAAATATCCAGAACTCAACATTTTGACTGTGTGAATATGGCTGATTTTACACTTGTATTTCTTTCCTTCCTCTGTAATTACAGAAGAGGGGGCAGCAGGAGGAGGAGGAGTCTGATGCGGAAGGGGAGGGGCCTCAGTAGTAAACAGGAAGTGCTGGGTATCAGTGCGGCTCTCCTGCAGTGTACTTCCAGCTCTGCTTGAATAGACCTGTCTGTATTTTTCAAGTGAATTGGAAGATTTTGATTGGCTTCTTCAGGGTTAAAATTATATTGAAGTAGGCCTACCAAACTTTATCGGAAGGTCTCATTACTGTATATAAGGAGATGCTGACCTAGGAAGTCCCTGTCAAATGCTTAACAGGCTTCTGTATTGCAGAAGACATTTTTATGCTTTCTATCTGCAGTAGTGCTCGCACACATTACAAATTCAAAGTGCAATAGTTGTGTTAGGAAGTAATAAAAATGTATATTAATTAAAAAAATGGTTTCTGTGTTAATTATACGTAAAAATCGACAAATTAACTATCTCCATAATGAGAACAAACTGTTTTTTTTTTTTTCAAGACTGATTTTTTGGCATCCACGTGTGGGTGCCAGATACCAGAGAATTGTGTGCAAGAATAAGCTGTATCGTAAAGTAACTTTCGGTCAAACTTTTAATAGTTAGTAAGGTAGTTGTTAAGTTAAGTTGTTAAGTAGGATTAAAGGATGTAGAATATGGTCATGCAGAATAAGTCATTAATATGTGCTTTATAAATACTAATAAACAGCCAATATCCTACTAATATACATACAAATAAGCAACTAGTTCATAGTGAATATTGGACCCTGAACTAAAGTGTTACCAATTTTTTTAAGGTGTCCTTGTTAGTGTATTTATATATTTATTTAAGTTGTGAATAGTATTACTTACATTAACAACATGTACTTAATATAGGATTAGGGTTTGGTTTAGGGTTAGTTGCATGTAATGATAATGTACTGTATGTTGCATGTACTTAATGTAGTCATTACAGTGTTATCACTACAGTAAGTACGTTCAACATATGTAACTAGGACACTGTAAAATAAAATGTTGCCAAACTTTCTCTTAAATCTTATTTTAAGAGCAAAATGAATCTTATTAATTCAGAGTTGGAAAACATGGAAATATCAAGAAATTTGATTTCCAGGCCTTGCAATTTAATACAATCTTCCGATGGCATGGACATTTGTGTAGTGCAAAGATAATTTTCTAGTTCAGCTGTTTTCTGCTTGGCACTAAAATATTTCATCAACTGTTTTGTGCAGTTCTCGATAAAATTATTATTAAATCCTTATCTAGTAATCATAAGCAACTGAAAAATGTATTGAAAAGACATCAAAAGGTTTTGGAACACTGTTAAATACAGTCTTGAAAATGTATTATAGAAATGCAATATGCACAATATTTGTTAACACTTTATATAATAAGGTTCTATACGTTAACATTGCTAAAGCTAACACAAAATAATAAACAAAACTGTTGTAGCATGTGGGTTAATGTTAATTTATACATACTAATTAATTTTTAACATTAGTTCATCTACAGTAGTGGTCAAAAGTGATGAACAGCCTAGGAAAATTGACAACCTTTATTCGAATATCATACAAATTTTGTTAGAGATTTTGTAAGCATATTGCATAATCGTGGTCGGATTCAGTCATTTTATTTGTGATAACGCAATGAAACATGCCAAAATGGCCAAAACAGGCCAAATTTTTTTACCAGGTTGTCATGCAAAGTAATTATGAACACATGCAAAAACAAGAGAGAACCAACCAAATTTTAATAATTGATTATGTGGTAGTCAATGTATGCTTTTTCCTGTTTTTCTATGCGTTTTTATTTGCATATAAATAAAACCAGTAGTTCTGCCTTATAATTTTGTCAGATAGCCAGTTAGCCAAGTTTAGTGTTTTGTTCTTCCCTCTTATTTAAAATATTTTCCTCATATATTGATGGTTAAATCTACTATATTATGCCACTACTGTATTATGAACAAAAATGTATTTAACAATGAACAATAGTATAGTTATTAGTGCTGTCAAATCGATTAATCACAATTAATCTCACCTAACATAAAATATTTTGTTTACATAATATATGTGTGTGTGTGTGTGTATATATTAGTATATTTATATATATATATTATATATATATACGTCTGTGTGTGTGTGTAAACTGTATATACACACATAATTATACATACAGGTCCTTCTCAAAAAATTAGCATATTGTGATAAAATTCATTATTTTCCATAATGTAATGATAAAAATTAAACTTTCATATATTTTAGATTCATTGCACACCAACTGAAATATTTCAGGTCTTTTATTGTTTTAATACTGATGATTTTGGCATACAGCTCATGAAAACCCAAAATTCCTATCTCAAAAAATTAGCATATCATGAAAAGGTTCTCTAAACGAGCTATTAACCTAATCATCTGAAGCAACTAATTAACTCTAAACACCTGCAAAAGATTCCTGAGGATTTTAAAAACTCCCAGCCTGTTTCATTACTCAAAACCGCAATCATGGGTAAGACTGCCGACCTGACTGCTGTCCAGAAGGCCATCATTGACACTCTCAAGCAAGAGGGTAAGACACAGAAAGAAATTTCTGAACAAATAGGCTGTTCCCAGAGTGCTTTATCAAGGCACCTCAGTGGGAAGTGTGTGGGAAGGAAAAAGTGTGGCAAAAAACGCTGCACAACGAGGTGACCGGACCCTGAGGAAGATTGTGGAGAATGACCGATTCCAGACCTTGGGGGAGCTGTGGAAGCAGTGGACTGAGTCTGGAGTAGAAACATCCAGAGCCACCGTGCACAGGCGTGTGCAGGAAAAAGGGCTACAGGTGCCGCATTCCCCAGGTCAAGCCACTTTTGAACCAGAAACAGCGGCAGAAGCGCCTGACCTGGGCTACAGAGAAGCAGCACTGGACTGTTGCTCAGTGGTCCAAAGTACTTTTTTCGGATGAAAGCAAATTTTGCATGTCATTCGGAAATCAAGGTGCTAGAGTCTGGAGGAAGACTGGGGAGAAGGAAATGCCAAAATGCCTGAAGTCCAGTGTCAAGTACCCACAGTCAGTGATGGTCTGGGGTGCCATGTCAGCTGCTGGTGTTGGTCCACTGTGTTTTATCAAGGGCAGGCTCAATGCAGCTAGCTATCAGGAGATTTTGGAGCACTTTATGCTTCCATCTGCTGAAAAGCTTTATGGAGATGAAGATTTCATTTTTCAGCACGACCTGGCACCTACTCACAGTGCCAAAACCACTGGTAAATGGTTTACTGACCATGGTATTACTGTGCTCAATTGGCCTGCCAACTCTCCTGACCTGAACCCCATAGAGAATCTGTGGGATATTGTGAAGAGAAAGTTGAGAGACACAAGACCCAACACTCTGGATGAGCTTAAGGCCGCTATCGAAGCATCCTGGGCCTCCATAACACCTCAGCAGTGCCACAGGCTGATTGCCTCCATGCCACGCCGCATTGAAGCAGTCATTTCTGCAAAAGGATTCCCGACCAAGCATAACTGAACATAATTATTTGACGGTTGACTTTTTTTGTATTAAAAACACTTCTTTTATTGGTCGGACGAAATATGCTAATTTTTTGAGATAGGAATTTTGGGTTTTCATGAGCTGTATGCCAAAATCATCAGTATTAAAACTATAAAAGACCTGAAATATTTCAGTTGGTGTGCAATGAATCTAAAATAAATGAAAGTTTCATTTTTATCATTGCATTATGGAAAATAATGAACTTTATCACAATATGCTAATTTTTTGAGAAGGACCTGTATATAAATATAATATATGCACACATTATGTAAAAAAAAAGTTTATGTTAGATGCGAATAATCGTGATTAATCGATTTGACAGCAGTAATATTTATATATTAACATTAAACTAAGTTAATAAATGCTGTTCAAAATTTGCTATCTTTTATGATACCCATTGTCAACCAATTAAACCTTATTGTAAAGTAACGTGCAATGTTCAAAGTCCCCTTATTTTGGTGTATTTAATGGGATGAACAAATCCATTCAAATTAGATTTTAATTTGAATTTAACATATGAACAACTACCAGTGAGCGTGTCTATATTAGCATTTTTTGCAAGATTTGGCAATGTTTCCTAATGACTGACTAACCAAATGCTCAAGTGGACACAGGGGGAGGGGGGGGGGGGGTGAGTGTCAGATCAAACTGCTTAGATTTGCTGACTCAGTCAGAGCTAAAGAGAGAAAGAGGGAAAGAGAGAGACAAAATGCAAAGGGAGGGACAGATTTTACAGAGCCGAGAAACTGCAGTGGTTTGCAGCTGGAATACTCATGAGCAGAGAAGCTGACTGACACACACACACACACACACACACACACACACTCCCACCTCGCCGCTGACTGTACTGATAAGTGAACAGTCTGTGGCCAATCTGACATCCACAGCAGACATGTGTCAAGCAAGCTTCAGTGCTACTTTACGGCCTGGTCTCAAACATGCTTTTTAACCCTTAAATATTGTATTATGAGTGATATAGACATTCGAGCTCCTGGGGGGAGGGAAAGTGAGTGAGCGTGCCTAATTTTTGGGGAAAATGTTGAAAAGGTTGTCACTGTAAATAAATGTTTTCAAGTGACTCATAAAAGCTCTGGCATCCTCTCACCATCTCTATCTAAATGTCACATGGCAACTTGCTATGAGAAGGCCTCCAACATCAAGGTAAATATTATTTTTTACAGTGCAATTGTGTTAATTTGTAATATTTAAGTCAGGGTGTGTAAAATAATTGAATCATTTCATGCACTTTTAAAGATTAACAGTTTATTGCTAAACACAGGCGAGGTGTGTGTAGAACTCTGAAGCTGGTTTATGGATTATTATCATCATCAGCCTGGAAACAGGTGCCACCAGATGTAGCCAAAGTGTTGTTTTACCTTGACTTTGCCTAAACTATTTTGCCTAACATATTGACTTTGTTGCTTTAAAATGCAGTTACTATTAACAGTGATTAATATCACCATCTTGCATGTGAATGCATATTAATGTGGCCACTGTTTTATTTACTCAGACTTTATTAAAATAATTGATCTGAATGGATGCATGCTTTTTTTCAGTTGGACTTGAGCATGCTTTTGGTGCAATGCGAACAATCCACACAAGCACACGATCTCTCCTCCTCCTCTTCTCTCCTCTCTCATACGGCAAGCCGTGTTAACGTTTATTTCATGAAACTATTACTTTTTATGGTAATAGAACATACTTGTAAATACTAGGAAGAGATCCAATAGAAACTATACATTTTTTAAAATTGTATTATTCATTAGATACCAGTACTACTTATTTCAACAGTGACTAGTTATAGTTATTTCCACAATGCACAATGTTTAAATCAGTCAACCTGTTCCAGCCAGTTTACTATTAACTGTTCATTATGTCTAATACTTATTCTTTAGTTAATTGTACTGCAATTTAGTAGTGGGACTATCTATTCTATTTTCCAACGAATTGAATTGAAATGTAGCCAACCTGGTTAGTATAGTGAGATAAAAAAGTAACAAGATTGATACCATTGTCTAGTAAGAAACTAGTAAAGCCCGAATATATATCAGTATCTAGTTAATAGGTAAAGTACTGGTTTCTAATAAATCAGTAGGCTACTAGTCGCTGTAAAAAAAATATTAAATTATTAACTCGTAACAACAACAAAAAAGATGCTTATTAGTTGAGTGTTAAAACGGCTTGCCATATTTCTCATGCATTTGCTCTTTGTCAGGTCGCGCGGTGAGGAGCACAGCATCTTCCACCTCCTCATTCATTCACTCACTCTCTCTCTCTCTCTCTCTCTCTCTCTCTCTCTCTCCTCATTGCCATAACAACGGATGCAGTGCATCAGTCCGCTCGGGATCAACATTCAGCAGCCGCGCGCGGCGGAATAAACCCGCACCGGTGCCGTTAAGACATCCAAAGGTGAAACACGCACGCACTCAACGCTCTGAACTATTTACGTCAAACCGTTTAAGCTGCCTGAGAGAGACGAGCGCACTCGGGAGATCCTCACCGGGGTTGTTTGGTAACGGTTCAACCGGGGAAGGCGAGAGAAGAAAGAGCAGGAAGTGCAGCGTGGGAAAGCGGGGAAAATCTCCGGGGATCTCCAGCTCACTTCTCCATCTACGGTCCTCCCCGATTTTTCCACCATGGCTCGGGAGAACGGAGAGGCCGGCGGGGATTGCTCGTGGAAGAAGCAGGTCGATGATATCAAGGAGATGTTTGAATTCAAAGAGGTGCTCGGGACGTGAGTAACTTTGTTTTGACTTTGACATGCGGCTATAACAGAACTCACTTATGAAAATTCACCATGGTAACCATAGTTTTCCCTAAACCACAGTAGTGGGAGTTCGGTCTGGTTTTACGGTGGTTTTGGGTACGCTTGACAACCAGCTGAACTAAAACCCATAAACCATCGGCTTGTTTAAGATGCTGGTTATGATAAGCCTATACTGTAAAACCAAGATAATAATTTGTGATCACTTTCAAACAGCGTCAGGATATTTCTTTCACTTTTTGCTTTTTAATTTTTGATTGCAGTGGTGGCTAATACCATAACAATACACTAATAATAAGTTAATTACTGCCATTTTTAAAAGTGAAATCAAAGTGATGCCAAAGTTCATGAGAATTTTTTGACCACTTTGAAGTTTTGAACTTTGAACTCATACAGTCAAGTACCGAAATTATTGTCAAGTTAATGCATTGACCCAAAGATGTTATATTATAATGATTCTAAACATTTTTATTGTATGGGTACCATAGTAAAATGTATTTAATGGAGAAGTAATGCCGTAAATGCTCAATGTTAAATTATAAACAGAAACAAACAACCCTGCTGGATCCATCCTAAAATGGTCCAATATGATCAGTAGTTGGTAGACAATTTTGCACCAGCAACAAAGGCCAGTTTTGGACCAGAAACCAGCTACCATGTTCCCAAACACAGCTACCATCTTAAACGGTCTTTTCCAAGCATGAACGTTTTGTTGTGGCTACACATGAGAGGAGCAATAATGTTCTGATCGGAGTTTCATTATTATTCACTCCTTATCTAAAAGCAGAGTCAGAATGCACTGCAGAAATTGTATTTTTTGCATCCTAAAGGTATTTCTGTGAAGCTATTTTTTGGCTTGTATGATGCGTTGTTTGATGCATAAAGGGCCATGTCGGTTTCCGTTAGCCTGCATGCATTGCTTTTGCAGTGGCTGTGGTCATGCATGTGTTTGATGATAAACAGTGGGATTGTTTTGCAGTCTGCAGCCACTTGCATCGCCATGCATGCATGTTTTCATCCACCACACAATAGTAATTTACTCTCAGGTTGTTAGTTAGCTGATATTCAATTCCTCCTGGACCTATAAAGATGAACCTCTGTGCATCTACCATGTCTTCGCATCCTTGCAGACCTGTATACTGTAGTGTTTAATACGTTCTGCGGCGGGTCGCCCCGGTCGCTTTGACTGCAGTAATTTAATATCTGTGTGCTAACCAGGGGAGAGTCGGATTAACCAGGTCGGATTATTGCACTGGAGGAAGACAGTCCTTGAATAGATTGTGTCCAAATTTCATAATGCGTGTCTGAGAGGTTTACCTAAAGTGTAAGTTCGCCAATTTTCAACCTGCTTTGTATTGACCCTTTACACATTTCCGGGTTTCTCAGAAGCAGATTGTCGTCATAATTGGGTAAACTTCTATAGTGGTGAATGAGAGATTACATTAAACATATTTCTTGTGCTCCAATTTGCTCAAATAGCAAAGAAAAAAAACTCCACAACATTATTTTCACAACTTTCAAAAAGAGTAAAAAATTAATAAAAAAGTAAGATTGATAACGGCAGTCGGAAGATAGAAAGATAGCAATTTTACTGTCTCCGTATTAGAAACACCCTCACAGCAGCCATAACTAGTTTTTTGTAATTTGATGCAAATGTAATATAATATTAAGTATAGTGTTATAAATATACATAATAATAAAAACATATATATATATATATATATATATATGTATACAGTAGTCAACATTTGAAGTGGATCAAAACCTTTCATCAAAGTCAATACATGGATTTTGAACAATACCCATTCTTATCTTAGGACAACTTTGATTAACTCTTTTGATCCACTTCAAATGTTGACTACTGTATATAAAACCTGCAGGATTTACGATGCTGTTGACAGTTAAACGCGTCAGAGTCTATGAAAAGGGTCCATTTGTTACAATGCAGCAACTGACGCTAGTGGTCTTTAGCGTCCTTGTTCGCACGCCCACCTCCCATGCCAGCGACCTGGGTTCGAATCTCGCTCGAGCGGGTTGAGTAGGACTGGTTAAAAAGCCTTTAGCCACTGCCTGCAACGCACTGGATCCTTCACTGTAAACTGAAAATAACTCATTACTGCTAAACGTTTACTCTTTGAATTCTTGCATCCTGGAACAAGTTCACACCATTGTGACTAAAAGTTTGCTAAGAAGTATTTCCTACTAAAGCAAGGCGGTATTTGACTGATCAAATCTATCCAATAGAAGCAGACTGAGAGTGGCCTTGAAATCCAACATAACCAGTGCATTATGGGCAAAAGGGAAGACAACTGCCTTTTTTCCCCTCTGTTTTCTCTAGCCAGGTAGCACAGATTTAAACATTATTTTTCGCCTTTCTACCACACATGCAGCCAAGTTTTATTCCCATCAGTGATTTACCCTTTTAACGATCATGTGATACTTTATGCTATTGTTACACATTGCATGCTAATATAATTACGTTATCACTAAACAAGGTGTCACAAGATTACACTACTTTAAATAAACTATGACCATGATTGTTCAGTTGGAGAAGTGTTTTGTTATAGAAGAGCTCCGACTGTGAGCACACATCTATTAAACCTATGATTAGGTGGATCTGAGCTCTATGTGAAGACGATGCCGTCATAGCAACCCAAGAGACAGGAGTCATGGCAACTCTGACTGGCCCGTTCAAGCACACCATTAAGAGGGTCTCACCGATCTTCATTTCCCCTCATATAAAAAACGCTGCTGGCATGGTACGGTTCTCTTCGCCCACGCTCAGGCACACAGATTTTATTTATCCACCCACAGTCATCCAACTGGCCATTATAAACCAGTACACAGCATGCCTGATCTTTACTGTGTTCACAGCATAGTGCTATTATTTCCTTTTGAAATATTGATTATTGATCGGGCTAAAATGGCAAGAAAAAGCTGCAGCATTCTTATAACCCTGTTAGTTCACTTTATCCAGGGCTTTTCCTGAAGAACGACAGCTGTGTTGACGTTTCCGGCAGAGTGGAGGGTATTTCTGCACATATTTTTTGACGGATGTGTCAAATTTAACAGTTGGGCTCTGCAGGGGCAGCTTTCTAAAACCGTATGTTTTTAGAAACGAAACGGTTTCTGCTCTGAGACCTCGGCTATTTCACATCCTCTACCCGACCATCTCACACTTGAAGTCACATGAATCATTCAGTTCTAGCTTGTTTGCTCCTTAATGACCACTTTTCTTTTTGTGTATGTAATGGCTAAATGGAGAACTAATGTCATAAATGCTCATGTAGTTTTCTCTTATTTTCTTGGTAAGCTAAAAACTAGTAGACAATAAATTATAAACAATAACAAACAACCCTGCTGGAGAATCCATCCTAAAATGGTCCAATATGAGTCGTAGGTAGACCATCTTGCACCAGCAACAAAGGCCAGTTTAAGGTCGTCAGACTGGTTTAGGACCAGCTAGAAACCAGCTACCATGTTCCCAAACACAGCTACCATCTTAAACTGACTTCACCAAGCATACACGTTTTGTTGTGGCTACACAAGAGAGGAGCAATAATGTTCTGATCTGGGTTTCGTTATTATTCACTCCTTATCTAAAAGCAGAGTCAGAATGCACTGCAGAAATTGTATTTTTTGTATCCTGAAGGTATTTTGGTGGAGCTATTTTTTGGCTTGTATTGAAAAAAAAAAACCTCATTAAAAGACGTTTGTTTAATGCATCAAGGGACATGACGGTTTCCGTTAGCCTGCATGCACATGAATCATTCAGTTCTAGCTTGTTTGGCCCTGAATGACCACACAAGACTGACTTCACTTTCTTTTTCTAGCTTTCTTGCTCTCTGTTTGTGCATGTAACTGCTAGATCATTTCCTGATCTCTCAAACCGTACTTTTAAACCTTATGTAAGCCATCCTGTTTCTTCACGAGATGTACATTTTGGGGGCCAGGTGCATAGACGGTTGCAATGGAAGCTTTTTGTCTTTACTTTAAAAACCAAAAACACTTGTGTATTAGTAAGCGTTCTGTTAAAGCTTATTTGCATAAGTCAAAAAAGTCCACCTCCTTCTAAGTGTAGTATTATATAAGTACTGTTTTACTATATCATATAAGTATGATGAGACATATTATTCATGTCTGTTGCCAATTATGCACTGGAGTTTTATACTTGGACTTTGAATTTGTTCAAATCCATAACGCTTGGAGCATTAGTAGTAATGCTTACCATAACAAGCACCGCTATTAACAATATTATCACCCGCACAGTATGAATATGTAGAAATAGACTTGTTCACTCTGCCTAGCCATTAGGGACATGAGAATTCAGTGTTGTGTTTCATCTGTGTGTGTGAACACCTCCAGTGTTGTTCTCTGAACTGAATTATTCAGTATGTGGAGCGCCTAGAGGCCACAGGAGGTCATGTGATCACTCAACAGGTGCTTGTGGGCCAGGTACTGTGTACAATATGCTACTGTTAGAAAACTCTCAGAGCCACCATCTAAAACACACGTATCGTACGCCAGGTGAGGTGACTCGAGAGGAGAGGAGAGGAGAGGAGAGAAAGGAAAGGCAGAGGAGAGATAAAAAAAGAGAGAGAGAGGAAACATTAAGGTCATGAAGCCCTTAATTGCCTGCTCCATTTTCAGGCCTGTGCTCCTGGCTTTGTCCTCTATTTAGAATCTCTCTCTCTCTCGCTCTCTCTCTCTCTCTCTCTCTCTCTCTCTCTCACTGTACTTTATTAAAGTGACTTTTACAGGGCGAGCCATAGTTCAAAATGAGATTCTATTATAAAATCCTTGTCACAGATACTCGCTGTGCTCTGTTATAAATGAGGGAGAGTTGGTTGGAAAGTGTCTTAAAGGTACACTAAATCATTTTTGTCCACTTGAATTGCACTTTTTTATTACCAAAACTACTGTCACATCGGGCAGTGAAACAAACAAAACATATTTTGTACACTCTTAAGTTTCTCCTTGGTATGTCATGGTTGTTGTTTTACAAAGGGCTCTTTGTGACATTTACTAACATTTTTGTTGGCCTCTGCAAGTATTTCAGTTGTGTAAATAATAAATGCAGTTTAATAGGTGGAAAAAAAATTATGGCTGTGAACATTTTTTTTATCTGTTGGCAGGTGCTGTGAAAAAATGTATGAATTTTGAATATATTTTTAGTGTGGGTCTTTACTGCAAAAATGATTTTTTTTTCTCTGTGTAAACATCCTTTAAATAAGATACATTTACTGATTTTAAGATACTATTTGCAAAACGGATAAAAAAATCAACTAAAAGCTAATTTATTTTATAATTAATTTTTTTTAGATATTGTAATTTATTCCTGTGATGAATTTTCAGCAGCCATTACTCCAGTCTTCAAAAATCATTCTAATATGATTATTTGCTGCTTAAAAAACATTTATTGTTATTATTAACTTATTGACCCAAACTTTTAAACAGTTGTGTACATCTACAGTAGTCAAAACCTTTCATCAAAGTTATATGCTACATGAATTTTGAACAATACCCGTTCTTGTCTTAAAACTTTGATGAACTTTTTTGATCCACTTCAAATGTTGATTACTGTAGATTCAAGGATGTTGAGATACTTATCCTGAAAAACAAGAAAAAAAAAAATAATACAGAGAAATAATAAATAGTTTGCAGTGCTGAAACTGAGAGGTTTTGTATTGCGATTGAGAGTGTCTTCATGTGTTTGGGAGTGTTCAGTGATGTGGTAAGCTTGAGATCCTGAGTCAGCTGTCCGAGGTGTAATCTTTAGCTTTAACGCTGTCTGCGTTCAAACACAGGGGAAAGTTACAGTTACTCTGACAGAAAATATCACAAATTGATTAAAGGTGAAGTGTGTAATTTTTTCATTCGTAATTACGTTCTCCAATCCTAGTTTGCAGAGAGATGTGCCATAAATAAAAGGGCAGATATTACACTTTTAACCTTTAACAGCCAATTTGGGAAAATTCAAACTGTTCAGAAAAGTGTGTTGAATGAATGAATGAGGCATTTACTACTGTACACCCAAAGCACTTTACAATCATATCAGGGAATCTGTCCTCAGCCACCACTAGTGGTGTGGTTGTTGAGTTCGAGTCTGAAGGAGTTGACAGCTTTGCAAGAAATCCTTTTAGAAATTCCTACAACATTCTTTAAACATGATACATTTACTGATTTTAAGATACTATTTGCAAAACGGATTTGAAAAATCGACAAAATTTAAAGGGCAAATCTGATTATTGTTTTTTTAGGTTTTTTATTTAGGTATGATTTGTTTTCAATATGTTGGAAAACACTTTATGTAAGTACATACTGTACACTACCATTTAAAAGTTTGGGGTCGGTAACATTTTTGAAAGAAATCTCTTATGCTCACCAAACAAAAGTACATGAAAACCAGTAATATTGTGAAATATTATAAAATTTAAAATAGCAGTTTTTTATTTTTATATATTTTAAATAATATATTGTAAAATTAGCAAATTTATCATTAATAGAAGTATAGATATTACACTCTTAACTTTTAAAGGCCCATTCACAACCAAGGACAATAACTATATATATAACGATGAAGATATAGTTCTAAATAGAAAATACTACTAAATACTGCAGCACACGCTTATAATTAACAGAACGATATCGTCCGCTGGTGTAAACGCTATATTGTTATCCTTATAGTTAACTGTTCTTGGTGCGAACAGGTCTTAACCTTTAACCCATTTTGGTAATCAAACGGTTTAGAAAAGTGAATTGAGTTCAAGTCTGAAGAAGTTGACAGCTTTGCAAGAAATCACTTTAAAAGTCCCTTCTCTCTTAACTGGGCCCCTGTGGCACAATCTGTTTTTGAGAACAAAAGCACGCACAGTTTTGCAAGTTTCCTCTGATGCAAACATCTTGTGACTGCTCTAATAGATCCCCCCATGTGTGCCGCTCACACAACCATCTGCTGCGCACGTCGACGTGCGCGACAAAGCCACCGTCAGGTATTAACATGGAGAAACTACATGATAGGATCTTGTAAGATCCTCATGAAAGTCTCCTCATCCAATACATGTTGACAGGTTGGTTTGCCGGGAGTTACACAGTAACTGAATAAGTTGTTTGGCTTTGGGGTCATGTGCCGGATTAATCCACCCTGATCAAAGCAAACGACTTCACAGTGGAGGAAACCCGTCTGGAGATTATTCTCTCCCTTCCATCTCTCCTCAAGCTCTGCTGTCTTTGGCTCACTCGCTCTTCTGTTCATCCGAGTGTACGGTCTGGTTTCTGCCATCGCTTTCAGCCAAGGGGACGACCGTCTGTACTCGTGTCACCAGTGTTTATCAGCAAAGCTTGTTCACTTAACAAGAGCGGGCAGAATCTGAATGAGATTATGCCCAAATCCCATCTGTTGCTGACAACACGGGCACCACAACACGCCACCCACAAACAGTCTTATGTGTGTTTACAGACTTCAACTTGTCTTTGTTGCATTTGATGTACTTCCATTGCGTTAGAATGCAACTGTGCTACAAATACTCATTATCAGTCACTTTAATGATCTGGGTTGTGCAGTTTTTGTAATTCTCTGTTTCTAGCCATCAACATATAAAGAAGTTTCTGTCATCATTGTCCGCATGTACACCAATAATGTGATTATTTCCAATAATCAGAGTAAGGACTTAATCTCGGTAAGATGTTTACATGACACGCACAAACCTTTTCATTCTTGTTTACATGCAATTTTCATTATTCTGATTATTCTCTAAGAAGTGTGGTTATTTATACCACCATTATCACATACCCCAAACCACAGCACAAATGATGAACTCACACACACACAGTATGAAATGGTCTGGCCTCGGTCATTTTTCTGTGACGCGCCTACAATTACTGCATTATATTAATGTCCCGCAACCACAGAAAACCAAAACTGCACATTCCCACTTTGCAATTGATGCGATTAAAGTGTTTACAAGCCTGTTTATTGCAATTAAAATCAGCATACACCACGTTTACTACAATTATGGTTGCTATGATTTTATGAGCTGAATTTGAGCTCAAAAGTATTGTGTTTAAATGAGATATAGTTTAATCACATTATTGCCTGAATCTCATTATAATCACATTATGAGGGTGCACCATCCTTTTGTTTGTTCTGCTGTGGAACACAAAAGAAGATACTTGAAGAATATTTTTTAAAGTCATGGGGTCCAAAGCAGCATAGGGCGCCATTGACTTCCATTGTATGAAACAGAAAAACACCCCCTTTTAAAATATATTATTTTTTGTTCCACGGAAGAAAAAACATCATACAGGTTTGGAATGATATGAGAGTGAGTAAATAATGGCAATGTATTGTTAATGTTCAGAATGACAACTGGACTCTACCTGCTGAAGTAAGCATGCAACATAAAGTCATGTGATGGTGTTTAAAACATTTGTTATATGAAATCGCAGGAATATTTCTGCCCACTAAAATACAGACTATAACTGGCATTTAGAGGTTTAGTACCTTAAATGACCTTTTTATGAAAAACCCCACACTACTCTTTGGGACATCCCCGCACTAAAATTTTGTGCCCACAAGGAAAGCAAAACCTGCTCACACACACAGCGCATCACACCCCTAATTTCAAGTAGGATTAGACTCACTAACACACTCCTTTCAAGTCCATTAGGGCGGAAAGCATTTGCCTAGCAATGTTTTTATTGACACTTTGCAGCCCCTTTAAACACATGTGAGTCATTATTATGCCCTGCTGGTTGTGTAGCAGGTATAATATGGCTGTGATTACTGGGTTTGTATTACATCTCAGCTAGGGTTTTACATAAAGACCGGTATTTCAGCATAGCTCACTAATGTTGGATTGAGTGTCCAATTAATAGCCGTTGCGGCCATTGGTGGAGATGCTTGTTTTTGAAATTGTGAAGTATTGCGGTAGATTGATATATGCTATTCCTCTTGTTTTATTAAAGTCTACTCGTTAGTAACAATGCATTCAGAGTGTGGTTTCCAACCATGTTCTGAACTTGTGAAGATGCAGTCACATGCACGTTGTTTCAACTAGTGAAGTTAGTGTCTTATACAGGGACAAAAGTGTAAAGCTGTAATTGCAGGCTAAATGAATGTCACTGTGTACCATCACCAACCAAAAATAAAACGACATGTTAAATCGTTTTCCTCTTCAGGGACTATTTGTCCCGATGTGGTTCAACTTTAATAAGACAGCATGGGCAAGTCTATCTCTTTAGACTGCCATTTAAAATATTGTAGCAGCAGTTTTCTTATTTATAGTGTATATTATTGTCAGTTGTATTCCTATGCAAATTAGCCTACATCTTGTTTTTTGACTACTACTACTACTAATTTCTGCACTGTGCACAATGCAAATCTCTTTGTGTGTGTGAAAATCCACTACATTTTCTTGAACACGCATGCTGCATGAGATAATGTGTCCCACAATGCAGTGCACTCAACATTTCTAGGGATGCACGACACTTCGGCCACCATATCGGTATTGGCCGATATATGTTCATTTTGAATGTAATTGTTATCGGCCCAATGATAAAATTTGGCTGATATATTAAAGCCGTATTAATACACTTCAGATGTGCACTGTTCGCAATGATGGTTTTGAATTGCTTGAAATATGATTGAAATCACTTCAAAAAAGAAAAAATCAGTTAAGTTCAACATGCATCGCAAGTCTGTCATATAGGCTACATAAAATTATAATTAGAACATTCTATTTGTGTGCTTGGGACATGGATTTTAATGGTGAGACTTTTGCTTTTGTAATCAGGCTCTAATAAATGATATAAAAATTTAGATTTATCGGCCAATATATTGGTAATAGGCTTTCAAATATAAAGAATTATCCGTTATTGGTATCGGCAAAATTTTCAAATCAGTTCATTCCTAAACATTTCCTCTTTTTTCCACTGTTTTTTTTCTTTGAACTGCCAAAAGTGTTTTTTTAAACATAAAACATAAAATAGTTGGTAGTATTCAGTAAGTAGTATGACATTTTAAACAGAGCCACAGACATATTTTATGTCCAATTACTTGACTTGTCTGTCTTCTAATGTAATTTGTTCTACTGATTATTCTTTGCTTTCAAATTAATATTTTAACCAAATAGATTTCCAAATAAAAGAATTTTTGGGTAAAAGTACAGTTCGCTAAATTATACAGTTACATTCACTACTTGATTTATTAAAGTGTGAAAGGTGAATTTTTGTTTTATTTGCAATTCTGCATATGGCTGGCCTTGCATGGTGCGCATAAGTGTGTATAGCGCATAGCTGTTATTGTTGCTTCCATGCTTGTGAATGAGGTCTTGTACTGTGCCGCTCCTCCTCCATTTCGATGTGTCTCTTTCAGAAAAATTGATGCCAAAAATAGAGAATGAAGATTATTTTCCTGCATTAGCTTTTAGTGTTCATTACTGTCATTATCTACAATCTTCCACTTGTCACGTACTTCGTGTTCTAGGTTCTAACATAGAACTCGGACACAAGCGCTGCCCATTATTTTAGGATCAACCTCTGTGTATAAATAGTGACCAGGTTTTCTGCCCAGTCGGGAATACGGATCTTCATTTAGCCTAGCGGCTCAGGGCTTTGGCATTCACTGTGAGTCCTGCTGATAAATAGTGCAGCAATTTAAGACTATTACGTTAGCCACATTAATCTGTATCAACGTCAACCTTAAGTTCTTTCACGAGAGTCAAGTTGTTTCCTCGATCGCTATCTCTGCTAAGCCAGGACTGGCCTGCAATGCGATTGGAGCTATGGGATAAAGTCATCATTTGGAACCGCTTGTAAGGGAACAGACCGTCTGCATAGAAGATAGTGTTGAAGTGTATTGGAAAGGGCACTGGAAGTAAACTAGGCTAAATAAAAAAAGACTGTTTTGGAAAAGCCTGTTTATTATCTGCTTGGCCTTTAACCAAGCCCTGCACTGATTCTGAATGCATTCTTACAAGAGTAGAAAAGGGGGATTAGAGTATAGTTTCAACTTCACGGACTGGTTATTGCATACAAAACAGGAAAATGCTAGCAAGCTCTATTTAGATTGTCCACCTGTTTTCACCTGTACAGGTTTTTAATCAGTCCGCCAGGAAACCAAATGATGTTTAAAAGGTACTAAGCTGATTTTATTAACAAGTACTAATCATTCAATGTTAAAAGTTAAACATGATTACATAATTGTGAATTGTTCGATAAATAAATAATGGTTAAATATTAATTTCATACTGTATATTTTGTAATGCCTAAAATCACTTTTTAGCATTGAACACAATTGATTTTAATTTTGAGTTTGTTTGGTTTTTTACATTTATTCAGACAAAACAGTATCGAAAACAAAAATCCAGTACTATTTTGATTAAATGATTTAAAACTAAAACGTTAAAAAAACAGCTGTTTTACATGCTAAGAAAGTTAAGTGGACATGAAACAGAAGTTGCGATAGTCTTTTCTTCCCTATTATCACTTATATCCAAGTGAAACAGCTTCTCAAACAAGAAAAAATTTAGGAAAAAGGTGTCACTGCAAGAGGAGGGGAAGTTATTTTGATTTTTATAATAAGTACTGCGATATGCCATTTCCATAAAAAATAAGATTAGTCAATTTTGATTTCATGGTGATTTTGTGTGTTCCCAGGATTCTCAGCTGCCCTCACTCTCCCTCTTTATTGTTCTGTCATATCTGATTCTAGTTCTCCCTGCTCTTTTATAAGACTCAAGCCAATTGCAGGAGCCCCACTGTGAGCGTGACCTGATCCATGTGGAAACCCAGAGAACAAGGCAGAACATTTGACAGGCCTCCTTCTTAATATCACAGCAATGTTGCAGCAGAGTCATCTCTAGCAAAGCAGCTTGTCATTACAAAGCCCCTTCAGTTAACATTATTCAAAAAGCAAATATAGACTATAGTTTTGAATTGAATAATGCTTTCACTACTTAAAGTGCCATTAGTGGCCACTTAGTGGTGACAAACATGAAGCCAAAATTGGTCAGTGTTTCTAGTAATGCATCTGACTACTTGGTGATTATTAGAAGTGCCACAAAATGATTTTAGCAAGATATGCCACAAAGCTGTTTATGAACATTTGAAACTTCATTGATTTATGCAAAATGTGTAGTGCTCGAAGTCGAATGGCTAAGTGGCTGTTGTGTGGGCTTAAGTGCTAGGCTTGGTTTTGTGGTCATCAGATGCCACTCATTTTCTTCAGTGTGTTCGTCGTCCACCACACCCTCCCTCAAGGAAACGCTGCCGGAGTTTAGCAGCATTCTGCAACATTTTGTAAACGTTCTCTTGTATAACAAGCATGCTAGCTTTAGTCAGAACACAAGCTGACCTGCTGAGTGAGAGAGATGTCAGCATGACCCCAGATATCTGAAAGCTCAGTCATTACCCCAGTGCTAAATATCAGCTGGTCGACGACACATCATAGCACTTACCACCTCTAAACCACTGTAGCTCCTGGCATAAACTACCCAAGACTGCAAACAATTCTATTCATAATCATATCTGGACAGATTTCTTTACTTGTCCTCATAATCTAAAATATAATATATATAAAATATATATAATCTAATAGCTAGTCAAATAACTGCAAATAACCTGGTTTGATGTTGTGTTATCTAATGCTATGACAGTCATCCATTTTGAAATGTGGCTTAA